>JAQGBH010002570.1:0-23771 GCA_034698265.1 Sminthurinus aureus
TCTTTAATTTTCTGCTCCGAACTAGGTTATGATGTTATGTAAGATTTTGCATTCACGATATAATATATGTATATAAAATCTAAAAACAACTTTTTGTAGGAGGGAATACATGTAAAATATAACATTATTATCTCTATTTTATCATACATAATACATTGTAATAATATAAAAGAATTTCTATTCATGTTGTTTTTACAGCTTGAGAAACAAGTACCAACTTTAAAAGAGCTCTGTAAATACAAAAGTGATGATGAGGATACATTGTCAGATGATTGGAGTAACCGTGATAGGTAAAAAAATATTACAAAAAAGTATCCTTTTGCATCTTTATGATATTATACTATAATTATGATACTATAGGTTTTACTGTACGTTGTTAATAATTATTATTATTATTGAAAAATATGTAATATGTTTTATATTATTTACCATTTTATATTTTTTTTGTATACTAATTTTGATAATATTTTTCATTTTTCTGAAAATTTTAGAAGTTTAACACCTAGACTAGACACCCAAAGTAGTGGACTTCATGATATTCTATTGTCTGAGAAATTAGATTTAGAATGGAAAATGGGCGTATTATCTCGACGTAGTAGATGGTTAAAGGCCAATCGTCATTTACTCGCTACACTTCTTGCATTTGCTCGACTTCATGCTCATTCCTTAGCTCCTGTTCATATTGAACTCGTCTTTTTACTTGATGAGCTCCAAAGAGAAAAATCAAGTGGGACCGGACCTTCGCTTGTCTCACCCCTTCCACTTCTTCATTCTGAATTTCCACTTTTATCTGCTGTAGCAAATCCAAATAAGTCTGCCGTCTCATACATTCAATCTTCAGCTAGAGATATTCTCCATACCATTGCAGAATTAATAGCTGTTCCTGTTTTCCCTCTAAAGGCCGAAGAAATATTCAGTATGTCATTTTACTTTATTATTTTTGTTAAGCATATTAAATATGATGTCATGAACTTGAACTTGAGGTCTTTATTACGATATAATATATTACACAAAAAATAAATAAATAAACATGAATACATATATTAATAATACTTTTCACTCGAATACATGTAAGTAAATTCATAGTGTAGCATCCGTATCTCTATTCAGGGACAATGTAAATTTATAAATTGCTATAATGAAAATGTCATTTTATTTTTCTGCTGTGTGATATAGCTCAAACTCAACCACTCCTTCCTCTCAGCTCTACAAATCCTTATGTCCCTCCTACACATCCTGTTCCTGGACTATCAACTCCATCAACAACTCTAGAACATCCACTACAAAAAGAAGGAGAAGAGGGAACAGAAGGAAATAATAATAGTAACAATAGAGATGTAAACGACAATCATGAGGTTAGTAACGAAGATGATGATTTGGGAAATAACGAAGACGAGACATCTGGAAGAGACGACGAGGAGGAGGGTGAAGGTGGAGAGAGGACAAAGACTCGTCATAAGAGAAATTCGGAAGTAGGTCCTGTAATTAAAGAAGAAGAGATGAGTGCAACTGTTTGTGATTGGAGACTTGTATTAGTATTAAGAGACTCTGGTGTTGCTCTTTCATCTTGCCTTTTCCAAGCCCTAAGTGACTCAGAGGGAGCCGCAGAAAGTGGATTGACTGGGAAAGACGTGGGTGTTCAACTCTTATATACACCACGTAGAAGACGTTGGAGTAGTTCTGGTGTTGATAGTACAGCTGAAAAAGTTATTAGTACTCCAGATAAATGGCCAGGTAATCTTTATCACTATTTTGGTGTTTTATCATCTCATCTACCTGTGATCTGTGATTTATGTATTATTTATTTATTTATTTATTTATTTATAAATGATTTTTATACATTATTAACATTCTATTAAAGTAAGATAAATTAAACAGTGAGTAAAATCATACATAATAGTATCTGTCTGTTTTCTTTGGATCTATAGGTGTAGCCATTTTAAGAGGAATGCTGTCTCGAGAGGAAGATGGAGAAAATCCAAAATTAAAATATTTATTAGTAGAATGTTATGCAGCTGTATTTGCTAGTCTATTTGTTCATTCCATTGCTGTTTGTGATCCAAAAACAATTTATCATGTCCTTGCAAAGAAAATGGATGCACAATCTTTTGCTACCATCTTTGGAGGAGGTTCCAAGCGTCAAATTAAAATTTCAACACTCCAACAATTACATGTATGTTTTTATATGTACTTTATACATTTTTTTTAATGGTGGATGCTAGTTTTTGAAGCAGTACTAATAATAATAATAATTATTAATAATAATAAAACTGATAATAATTATTGTTATACTCTTTCATTATTTAGCCAACAAGTCAAAGTTCTTCTTCTGAAAAGGATGCATCAGGAGGAGACACTTCACCATCATCAGTATGGACAACATTGGCCAGTCTGAATAAAGCAAGAATGAAATTTAACATGAAATTACTTGGTCAACAATTTAATTTAAGTAGTCCACGAACGCCCACAGCACCATCATCAAAGGTTCTTTTTTTAAGCTATATTATTATAAATAAAAAAGGAAAAAGTTTACAAAATACAAAACATGACAATAGAACAAGTACTAAATACTAAAAACAACTAAATTTATATGCTTGGATTTGAAAATGTATACGCAGGAGGAACGTCCTAGTTTCCGTGAAAAGTTTGTTCCACCTGAAATGCCAATTTATTCCTTTTTAATGTCAAATCCGAAACCTCGGCTTGATGAGTCCGATGGTAAATTGATTTTCATTGAGTCTGATGAAGAAGAAGATTTAGAAGAGAGTGAACAAGAAGACGAAGATGAGGATGATTTTTGGGATACAAAAGCAACTGGAAAACGTAGTAATAAAATTGAAAATACAGAGGATGATCCATTCTCATATTCATGGAGACTTATGCGGTAAATTCCATTAGAATTCAACCAATATAATGCATGTTTTGTACCAATTTGATCCTTTATCTTTGAAGCTGTGTTTGACATGTCAATAAAAGGTTTTTGGCTAGCTAGCACCATTTTTTATCATTATATTGATTTATTGTTCATAGATTGGCTGCTGTCAAATTAGCCAAATTGGAGCTTCAAAGAATTGTATCTATTGTTGGAATAGATATGACAGGTAACGTTATTGGATAGTTATTATATGAATATAATATACCTGCTTTACATAATACTCTCCTACAAAAGCAACAAATTTATTACTATTATTAGTGTTAATATTTGATATTAAATATATACATAAAATGTTGAATTAGATAATTTTACGATTAATTTTTTTTTACTGTTACAGAGCTCTCGCATGTATCTCCATTCCTTGATGGGTTGATTAGAGTTTTGACAGTATGGCAGGATCGTTTATTTAAAGAGCTAGAAAATGTTGCTCCAGCACCACTTAATTTCTTACCCAATTCTTCGATTGAAAATTTGGGAGGGCCACCGATTCATAAGTATCGAGCTCTTCTAGATCCTACAAATACGCCTTTTCCGTGAGTATAACTAAAGTTTTTCCTCTCATGTCTCATGAATTAATTATGAATGTTTTGTATAGTATATTATTATATTCTCAATTGTTATTGCTGTTGTTTTTTTTTTTTTGCAATTGTATGCTTTTCAGACAACGTAAAAATACTTTTGGATTACGACGCCTTTGGAATATGCTCGTTAGGGAAGATAGTGTTCAAGATTACTTTGTTCGATTCGTATTTGGAAAACGACGGGCAGGTATTTAAATCAGTTTTATAACAATCTTTAAAAAATATATATACAAAACAAAAGATAAAAGATACCTGTAATAAAATGGTATAATAGAATTTAATCCAATATCAAAGTCACAATTATTGAATATCCACTCGTTTTCTGTCATTTTTTCTATTTCGCTCCTTACAAAAAAAAAAACAACTAAAATTTCATTCCAAAAAAAGATGATGCCATGTCACTCTGGGAAATGAGTGTTGATGCCAGACTATCAAAGAAAGAAGATCGAGAGCAAGATGAATATGAAGATGAACCTTTGCCCATCGGACCTATAAGAATTCTTCATAAAGAACACGAGTCAATTTCAGCATTCTGCATCAATAAAGTACGTAATTGTAAACATCAGGCACTGTTATTATTGTTAGTGAGCTAAATTCTTAAGCAATGCAAATCTATCAATGATGTAATTCTCATCTTCTAGGCTTCACCTGGACTTCTAGCCATTTCAACGCCGAAGGAAATTCAAGAATTAGATGTTGGTGTTCTTTTAGATATGGAAACGTGGAAATTTGAAGATCAATTTGAATTTGACCTACTCAACCTTTACAAGTAATTTTAGTTGCACTACTGTTTTTTAGTTAATAAGAAACAGTAGATACTTTGCACAATACCTGACTAATAAAACTTATAGCTTATAGCTATGTTGAAGATATAGCTATAAGTTTTATAAAACATGTGTAATTTATGTAATAGTAACATGGAAATGATGAGCATTGAATATTCCATTGTGATCTTCATTTTTAAACAAAGTAAAATAGTGGCAAAGTTTTACACGCTTATTTGTAATTTAAGTGGTATGCTTTCGTCAACTTAAAAAGTAGAACAAAATTAATTAATTAATAATAAGTATAATCTATTATAATGCATTTCATATTTTATATTTCATTTTCATTTTTTTTTTTGTAATCAAGGGATCCAGAAACAGTTGCTCCGTCTTCGTATTTGGTAGTTCAGAGCCCATCTGACAGAGCAATGGCAGCTCATATGGATAAACCTCAAAAAGGAAGTCATTCACTGGTAAATCAAATTTTGTTTTAAAACATTACTGCCAACTTATTGGCGTTTATGATGTCTGCATACATAAATGTTACCTACGAAATGTAGGATTCATAAGCATTAAAAGACTAAAAGTACTTATAACCAACACTAATTGTTTTCTCTACTTGAACAAGTCAGTCAAGCTGCAAGAGAGTGTATATTATCATACAAAGATTGTGTACCCATTAGTGAACAATAATAATATAGTATTGACCATTATTAATGCTATTACGTAAAAACTTTGGTGAAAATGTATTTCAACATATTGGTGCTGTATTTTTGATATTTGATAGCGTAGTTTTTTAGTTTTACTATATAATCTACTTTTAAAAAAATAATGGGGAATTTCTTTCTTAATGCTTACCATCTATCGCACACTTGGGACTTAAAGATAAAAGGATTAAATTTTCCGGGTTGTACGAACCCAACATTCGTTCAATATGTTCTTGAACGCTCACGTCGTTTTCTACTACCGGTACAGAATTCTAAATCATCATCTGCAGTTTTCACAAAATTTTGTTTCTTTTTTTAAATTTATTGAATGTTAAACGTGATGTAATTTATAATGATTAATGATTAATACTTATAAGTAACTCGAGTTAAAACAAAAAGAAACCGTCACGGAAGACAAAATGAATTTTATTTTGAAATTGTTTCACTTTATTTTAATTCTACTTTCTTAGTATAGTTAGATTTTACATTTTATGATAATATAAAACATAGAAAACATAAATATGATAAACATGCTTAATCTCTGTTATATAATTAATTATTTTTAACTTTCAAAACATTTCATATAGGATTATTTTCATTGTTTTTCTGTATACATCATCGTTTTTTCTTAAACTTTAAACTTTCAGCGATGCGCTCCATTTTTTACTTGTGTATATATTAGAAGTATAATAATATTATGGAATGTATGCTTGAACTGACTTTATAAGGATTGTAGAACTTTTTCTTTTTGTTTTTATTTGCAATATCAAAACATATTTTTTTTTAATAATAATAATTTATCATTATTAATTATTTTAGTGAATCAGTAAAAAAATTCTGTTTTTACAACGCATGGATATAAAAATTTTGATTCTACGTTTTAGTTTGAACTCTAGATATATTTCTTTTAGATACATGATGCAAATCAATATTTTGACTGTGTCAAGTGCAAAAATGAAAACATAACAACTTTTACAATGCCAACTACATATACGTATACTGCATGCTCGTTTTTTTTTGTAGAAAACGCAAGTTTTTTAAAAAGAAAACGGAAGAACAAATCCTTGTGTTCTTAAAAAAATGAGCATGCAATATGTTATCACATGATACTCTTAATTAGTTTAAAATATTGTTTACGACACTTGTGTTTAGTTGCATTTATTTTCACCTCCATACTTAAAGCAACAAAGTTTTAAATAAATACTGGTTTGTTTCAGATATTAAAACATCGAGTAGATGGTGTTAGACGAATGGCTTCTCATGCTTCGTTACCCCTCTGTAAGTCAACAATTTAGTGTATTATGTATTTTATATTCGAGGAATTACTTGAGCGATTCCCAAGTGTTTATGTTTAATTGGAATTATTTAGATCTATCCGGAAGTCAAGACGGTTCAGTGCGACTTTGGGAATTTTCTCGTAAGCATTTTATTTTTTGTTTTAAAAGCATGGATTGAACTTTGAACTACTAGTTTGTTGGGAAATCAATTGAGTTCCTCCATTTATCACTCTAATTAAACCATTTTATTTATTTATAGATGCTCAACCCGTTTCCGTTCCACGCCCTCCAGGAACATTCGCCAAAGGTAATTGACAAGTTTATACAAAGTGCTACATATATTATTTAGTGACACGATCACATAAAAATTAACAAAATGAAATGTAAATCAATATAAATTTTTTTAAACATTAAATGTTATGCATGTTCCTTTTTTTCTAGTTACAAGAATCCGGTTTCATGGCAATAAATTTGGTGTCACTGATAGTACGAAATTCTATTTTTTATTTATTTGTTACCTTTTTTAATCTACAATAATTATTCATATCATGTACTATATTATCCTGATTATTTTTTATGTTGATGTATTAGTTTACCAATTTTGCTAATCAAGTATTATTTCTTGTATTTTTATCACGATAAATTATAATAGGTGATGGTAGAATGAGTCTTTGGCAAATTGGTTCTAACCCAAGGCCATTTTATGTAAGAATATACAAATAAATTTACAACATAATATATAAAACATCAAACATAACATTTATCACTTCCATTTGCCATTAAGGGATTTTTAGTTTTTAAGTACTTGGTACTGTATGTAATAATAATAATTTTAATTCATTATTCGTGATTAAAACAACCGTATATGTTAATATATTTTTGTTGTTGTAGACGATCCAGTGTCATTCGAAGCAAGCAAGTGATTTTGTTTTCTTGGGTAGTTCGAGTTTGGTTGCCAGTGGTGGAATGAATTCGGATTCGAAAAATGTCGCTCTTTGGGATACCCTGATGCCAATGAAGAAAGCACAAATTGCTAGTTTCACATGTCATGAACAAGTACGTCTCATTTTTTACCTATCTCTTTGTTTTTATAGTCGTTATCAGAGCTCCTTATTCACAATCTTACACTCACTATATGTATTACATGTATTACTTATGTATGAGAGAAAGATTCTCTCTCAGTTTATTACGCATACAAGTAATAAATAGTGAGTGTAAGATTGTGAGTAACTAGTCTTTATAGATCGTCAAAAATTTAAATATAAAATAGTCCTGTTGTCATACTGTTTTGAAATGTATAGATAAACTGTTAATTTATTAAAGGTTCAAAAATGTTAAACATTGAAAAACGTATGTAAGTGGAAGGCTACATAATGATCTATGATGTATTTCATGTATGACGTATTCTCCACATGTAATTCAGTTGCATCATGTATGTTGTTGTGTCACATAATATATAGAAGTACTAACAAAAGTACGAGGACATTGAATGGCAATACTTTTAAGTTAATAGGAAAAGCGTGGCTATAATAATTAAATTAGTCCGTTGTATATGGACTATTGAATTTCGTGACGCAAATCTAATATTGTAACATGAAACATTAAAACGTGTACAATAGATACGTGAACATGAATTATACCTAATCATAAATGTGGTGTTCAGCATTGTTATTCTCGCACCAAAAAAATCTCGTAGTAATGCAATTCCAATACACTGTAAATAATTGTAATATTTTATGTTGTACAGCAATATAGTTTTCTATGTATTATATTATTCAAGAGTTCAAGCTTTTATCTGAAATGAAATTGAAGCCAAATAATCTCATGCTTAAATGCGTATTGTAAAACAGACTCACATATGTACATGAATATCCAAGTCTACAAAACTATGTAAACAAACCTACCGAGGAACAAAAAAATTTTTTGGCTGTATGTATTGTATAGAATATAATCATGAGTAATGAAGCTCATGACGTAAAACTCATAATACTAAAAAGTCCTTTCAACTTGGAAAATGAGCTTTGAATAATAAATAACGTATTTTCTTCCTTAGAACACGTACTTGTTAGTATTGGTACTTGTTAGTATTGGTACGACGATGTAGGTTTCATGCACGGTATCTTGTATGTTGGTGCTGTACGCTTTCAACCAATTTTTAATTTTAATTTTTGTATATTTTTACTATTTAGGGATGCGTTGCCCTTGCTTATGCAGAAGAGAGACAATGTCTGATTTCAGCCGGAAAGAAAGGAGCTATTTGTATTTGGGATGTAAGACAACGAACGTTAAGACATCGGTTTCAAGGTAAGTTATTTATTTATTTTTGACTGTATTCTGTCTATTTTCTCTATTCAAAATGGTCCTTCTACCCGTTCAGTATATTCTGCACAATTGACAAAATTTCTGAGTGGTTGAATGTTGTAACGACGTTCTATAAAATAGTAATTTTATCCATCTCATAATGCAGACGTTGTCAATGAAATGACTACATGACTACTATTAATTTCATTGTACGTTTCATCTAAAGCATACTTTTCATATATGTTTAACATTAAAATCATTCGCTGTCCTATGTCTTCAGCTGTTCGTACACTATAATGAGGCTAATGTGTACTTTTTAACAAAGTTCTCTAATACGCATATTATATAATATTACGTTATGTAAGTACAAAATCCAATAAGTCAACGAGTAAACAACGCAATAATATGTTGGACTTGAAATATTATATTACGTTTTTAAAAAATAAAACATCGGCCTAGTCAAGGAAGTTCTATGAGTACGAAATTGGAATACAAACTCTACTGAGGAGAAAAGGCCAGAAACGTTATGAATTATGAAGGGTATAGGTTTTATTTTTCTAATCAAGTCATCAGTTCACTTGTCATACCTTGCAACTTCTTAATGACTTTGAATGCCGATTCGGAAAATTGTCTCACCCCATTTACAGCATTGTTCACTCTTATTAGACTATTCTACATTTAAAATTTCAATAAATAAAAAGGAAAGGAAAGGCATACTTAAATAATGATGAAAGTCAAGTCACCTCTCTAGTCATTTTTGAACTTGTGGGACAAATTATTTTCTTTGGTAGGACTAAGAACAGCTTGAGACTAAATTTTAGGAGTGTATTGAAAATGTGTGCATATCTGTAAAATACATCAAATCAGGGAACTTAATTGTGAAACATGCAGGATGTGTAACACTATACTTTAAAGCTTTATTATTAATATTTAAAAAAAGGAACCATCTAGTATTTCAAGATGCATTTTATAAAGTCTGATTAATGTAATAATATGTAGTATTATGATCGCAGCTCTTATAGTACGAATTCATTACCATCGATTATCCGAATAAGTCAACTAATAATCTTACTTCCATATATAGTACAGACAGAGTACAGTTATCGTGTATCGTGTATGTAGTATGCACATTAGACATGTATATTATGTATTATGTACAGTATGCGATACGGATAAATTTTTTTACATCAATTAGAAAGGCAGTACATACATTTTAGTATTGTATGATTATTATTACTTAGCATAATAATGGCAGTTTAATTAGTTTTTATTTCTTTTGAGTCTTGAATATTTTTCAGTACCACTGATTCATAAGCCCCTACGTAATAATACGACTATTAATGATAATACGAAAGACTAAATACGTCATCACCCAATGCCAATGCCAACATAATGAATTGTCCATACGCACAATGGCAGTTTATACTGCCTTTTTACACAGTAGTTGTATTATTATGTAAGATACCATTCGGAATGTGATTTGTATAAATAAAAATTATCATGTACTTCCTTTTTCTAACTATTCCAAAGCTCTGTGGTCTACGTCATACGAGCTACATTATATACACATAAAAGACAGTTAGATGTAGATAAGCAAATAATGAATAACAATGTACTTCAAAAATATTATATATTGTGTTTTTGGGCTTTGAAAAATCACACTGATGACAAATGAATCTTTTTCGTGTTAAAGTATGAGCACTTTCTATGAATTCTTGCTTTTTTAAGCATCCTACATTATTAATAAGAATGTGATAATAAGATATTTAATCTTCTCCTTCCTTTCAGTCATTATTAGTAATGATAGATTTTCAGGAGTTGTGCATGTACAATTATTATATCCTTAAAAGTAGTAATGGTCGTGTGTATGTAAGGTTTTGCATTTTGTTAGACAGATAGTGACGAATTTTTTGGATTTGCATTTTGCATATATATATATAAATTTATATATATATATATTTATATATTTATATATTTATATATATCAGTCTTGCTGAATTATTCAAGGTTGTGGTGGGAGAGAAATAGATGAAAGATACACAGATGGTGGTTGTAAATTATTGGCATTTGTATTAGCATGTTAATTTCAAGTACTAAAAAAAAGTAAAAAGGCTTTGTTTACTTTTTCCTTCTGGCCTATTCTTCCTAAAGTCCATTCAAATGAAATTTTGGAATGGATGGATGTTAGTAAAATTTCTTACCCATAATGACGATAATCGAATGTGTACACCATATGTATACTTTGAATTTTTTTTAGATACATGATTATAATTGAGAAAATAATGTGTAATTTTTTTTAACAGGCCATGAGAGTGCGATTAAATGCATGAGCCTGGATCCCGCAGAAGAATTTTATTGTACTGGAAGCGCGGATGGTGATATTAAAGTATGGGATTTTTCAGGAAAAGCTAGAGCTGTATATCCAGGCGAACATTCCAGATCCGGATTCTTCAGTAAGTTCACAACCTATGCTTGTCTTATATGCGTTACAACATCTTTTACCTGCCTATATAAAGCTTGCACTCGTATGTTAATGCATAGTAAAAAGCACGAACTCATCGAAGTCCTTGTCATGAGCCAAAATAGAGTCCTGTGGTATCACTGTTGACCTAGACTAGTACAGAGTACAGTTGTAACTGTACTGATGAACTGCGAAGAGCGAAGCAGTGTAAAGATCTCGGATATCTATTTATGGCTTTTTCATAAAATTTCTTTTGCTTTTATGAAATAAAAACCACGCGGCATTTATTGGTTCTTTCAAAAAAAAAATTCGTGACAGGGGCTTCGATAAGTCTGTCCTATTTCTTGTTTAGAGAGAGCTAAAATGTTTGGATGACAAATTAAGTTTTATTGTAGACTTAAATACAATTTTTATTATTACTGTTTTAGAAAACATTCCAGGCCAAGGTGTGACTCAACTCTTAGTAGATTCATCACATAGACTGTATTCATGTGGCTCTGACGGATCCGTCAAAATTCGAGTTTTGGAATCCGCAAAATTCGATTAAAACCACTGTCACTACTACTGGTACGCAAAACTCCTTGGTCATATCTTTATATGTTCGTGGATTTCTAGACTTGCAAAAATATAGAATCCTTTAAAAAAAGAAGTTAGAAAACCATTCATGTAGTAATTGTTATGAAAATGTGCAAAAAATGTATATTATCATGCATGCCATAATATGGTATGTGTGACGTTGTCAAGTATGTATATTAGTGTACTCTAATTATAATACATATGACATATAGTACATAGTACATTATGCATAATGTACGTAGTATCAACTATAATACAACACATAATATTATTATGTCAAGTAATGTGCAAATGAGGTCTATGTAGTTCTAGTTCTTGAGACTAAAATAGTTATAGTTAATATCGTTCTTTTACCTAAATGTAGAACTGTTTTTCTTCGTTTTTTCGTGTTTATTTATTTTAACCTCGCTTATTTCGTTTAATATTGTTCCAACGGTTTACTGATTTATGATTTATAGTCGTTCCAAAGTATAATCGTATGCATACTGTACCTAAT
The DNA here is from genome assembly GCA_034698265.1 of Sminthurinus aureus. NCBI lineage: Eukaryota > Metazoa > Arthropoda > Collembola > Symphypleona > Katiannidae > Sminthurinus > Sminthurinus aureus. Next base: position 12,099 of record JAQGBH010002570.1, read on the forward strand.
TTATTTTAAATTCGCAGTAGATTAATACATTATACTCACCAGTGTAGAGTGTAGATACTAGCATAGGTCATTGAGTGTGTGTATATTTAGTGAATATAATGAATATAGATAGAAGTAGAGCTGAAAACATAGGAAAACGTAACTGGTTTTCATAGTCAATCTTGTGTCAGGTAGATATTTAACTTGTGCGTGAAATTTATGTCATTTGTAATATTATTACGAAAATTTATTCTTAGGTTTTTAATTCACCTTTTCTTTTTAGTATGTAGTATGTATAGATGGAAATCGTACATTGTGTACAGTTGATATATAACTCTGATGATGTACGATTTTAAAAAATCCCCTATATACTATATATAGACATAATACATACATTTCCAACTTTGAAGACTTAAAAAGTACTTTTATTGTTATTGTTATTATTTACCATTAATTACGTAATTGCAAAAATTCCATTTGAGAATCAATAGAAACGTTAAGATTTACCATATATATAAAACACAAGTTATGTTGACAAAAAACTATAATAAATCCTACTGAAGAAATGACTAAATGAGATAAAAAGCACATAATAATATATTATTATCAAAACCGGATACATAATTTAAGGTGGTTTAACAACCATAATATTAGTACTATGTAAGTATTATGTAGGTTTAGGGTGAGGTGTACAGTGTACAGTGTACACTCATAATGCAATATTTACTCGATATTTATTTGATTTTCCTTCAAAAATGAGTCCATAAATAGAGAGCAATTGGGAATAGTCAAATATTTAGTCGCCACAGGATGTCGAAAAATTCAAAATACACATGATTACACATGTGGTAACAAGGCATCCTCAATCCTCAAGTTTTATTTGCATTCCAGATAAAAATTATTAACAAAAACGTTTTATTTTTTCTCGTGCTATAAATGCCATTTCGTTTATTCGATGTCATTTGGAAATTTTGTTATTATAGAAATTTAGAGAAAAATATACCATGTAGTTGATGGCAAACCAAGGGCAAACGTAGAATGTAAATAAAAAATAAATAGAGATGCCATCTAAAGAATACTACTTGTGTACACACTACACACAGCAGTGTAGTTTGTAAGTAGTAAGTAATCCATACATATACATACATACATACACACATACATACATTGTAAGTTAGAGATATCTGTAAAGATGATAATCGAAGTATAATAACAGAATTAACAGAGAAGAATATATTATATACATATTATATTATATTATATTATAATTAGTTAAATGAATATACAAAGTACTATAGTAAGAAGAATGGCGATGTCAACCGTAGCTATTCGTATACATGCGATGAATGAGAAGTACAAGAAGTTAAAGCAATTATGCATAAAAAAAATTATTGATAATAAACCTCCAGACATAAAAAGAGAGGGATGTTTTCACGTCTCATATACCCTGTATTCCATGTTATTACTGTGTACATATGTATATGTAAAATATAATAAAATTTAGGGAAAAACTACTTCAAAGTCAAAAAAAAATAGTCAAATATTGTGTAGTCTCTATATACCTAAACAATGTAAGTGATAAAAAATGTTCATGATCAGAGAATGATATATGAATGAGATGATGAAAGATATAATATTATGGTATAAAAGATATAAAATTATTGTAATAAAAATTCCAGCTCGCGTCTACACACTAAAATACTATACATAAACGAATAATAAAACTGAAAATATTGATTACATTACTTATACTATTATTGTTGTTTGTTACCTGTCTGAGAATTGACAGTGAAATTCCTTCAATGTCTAATATTAGACTGTAAAATTTGTTAAATGTTTTTTGAACTATTTTACGCATATTTTATCACTCATTACTTATTAGTGTTTATTTTTTAAGAAAAAAAAGTCATTTCTTATTGTATTCGAAGAAGGAAAATGATATACTACACTGTAATGAGTATCGTGTAACTTTATTATGGTGATGAACGCTGATCAAGTAAATAAAGATGAAAAGAAAATGATCTGTGTGTGAGTGTTTTATGTGGCCTTTTTTTCTTCTTTGAGTATGTACCTATATTATCTATACAATATTATTATGATACTATAATATACTAGGAAGAATACTTTAGGGATTTTGGTGCGTTTTGAATAATTAAAAATACCATAATATTGTGATTGTGATTTCAATTTATGATACATGCGGAGGTAATATGTACTTGTTAGTAAACGTAGATGTAGTGTAAAAAGAGAAAAAAAAATCGTATATGTATAGGTAATACAATATAATGCTAAGATTAAGTAACTTATATCATTACAATAATAATAAATAAAAAGTATTGTTATTGAATCATGTTATTGTTATATTATTAATGATTACAGTTATAATCAGTTTACTTTTGTTAGTTGGATTGTACACAACAAAAATAATAAAAAAAGTATCAACTGAATACAAACTTTATCATATAAGTACGAAGTACGATATAATATACGAGATTCTAAATTAGGTATCTTTCTCATTGGAGCATCTCATTGATTATCATGGTTTTTGTCGGCATAATGAAAAGCTAATATCACGACATCATGATCAACTTTCAACTTGTCGCCATCATAATATTATATACAGACAATTTATACATATTGAGCACTGTCTTTGTTAGAAATGGTAAACACATATTATAGTACATCATGATTTTTCATCCTATAAAAGTACATATTTAATGTAACTGACTGTACCTGATTGAAAATTTGCATCCTGTTTTTCAAAGGCTTAGAAAAGATCCAAATTGCTAGGTTTTTTTTTAAAAGAAGCATCTTGATTTAAAATTCTGTAAACAGAATACTAAAAACTATTCAGCTTGTAGTTCATCATACAAAAAAGTTTCGTGGAAAATCATGCTGATTCGACATTGCAAAATCTTTAAAATAAACGTTAAAAACTGAAAAAATCTTGTACAGTACCATAAAATTTGTAACCTGAAGCCTCAATATGTTTGAATCATCTATTGCTTATGTACACGGAAACATAAAATGTGTGCATACATAACATTACTAACTAGTATGCAATAATAAATCGTTGTATGAGATATTAACTATACGAGCATGGATATAAAGGTGTATAATATTATTATGGTTTTACAGATCGCTATATTGTGTATTCACCACTCATAATTATTATGGCCTCTTGCACTGGGGAAGAATTGACTCGCCGAAGCCCTTGCCTTGTCATTTTGTATGAGCCAACAAACGCGAGGCTGCATTTTCGTAGATGATTCCCTGTGTAAAAAGTCGGTTGCTGTTGTCTCCCACTTTTGGACAATTGGTTAGTAATCTACAAGATGCCGTTGAACAACAACAATTTTGCAACCGTTTCCGATCTATTTCAAGCTCTATGGCTTCGTATAAAAAGACCTGGAGCCCGAAGTAACAAGCATACTTGTATTGCAAACGGCAACAACTTTGCCAGTCTACTTGACGACTAGGGAAAAGGTTTTTTAGTTTAGACTTGTAAGCCATATATAACGTAAGATTATCAAAATCGGTAAAAATGTCTGTAAAATGAAAGTTTGTATGCATATACCTCTCTGATTGATCAAAGTTTAAAGCTTGCATGACCTCTGGACTTTGTAGAATCTGTAAAGACTGGAAATCTATCCCGTTCAGTCCCGAAATCAAGTTCAGAAAATCATAAATAATTCGTGCGGAATTTCGTACCATGTTCATGCAAAAAAACAAGTTCCATTGTGGGATTTTTGTATTTTTATAGAAAGGTCAAAGGTCAAGGCTTGCGTCTCCGTATTTATTTTTCAGTACCTGTTTTAGATTTTAGGTATCTCTAATCCTTTCAATATAAACATAATATTTACCTTATATTTACATGTATATAGTGTATAGATAAAATTCACACTTTTCGTTTTTGATTATATTGTGATTATTTCCCGTATTTGAATAGCACCATGCCATATGCCATGTATACTGTATATTGTAACTATTGTAAGTACGTAACACATACATATATCATATATGTATGATTTATCATTTTGTTTGTATTAATAATACAAAATACATAGCACCAAACACTGATGACTGTCATTACTAAATTTAATTATGTTTGTCTCATGTTTAGGCCATAAAACATGTGCAGCTTATAAACCGTTTCTTAAACAAAGTTTGCTTAAAAGGTTTAGTGTTTTTACCCCATTTACCACTTCAATACAACTGTACTTTTGAATACTCATTTTTTGTAAATGACAAGGGTCATTTGTCATTTTGAGATGAAAATGCGTACTTTTACAGATTCGGCGTGCATATAACTTTCTTCTGTAATTTGCAAATCAAAGTTGATGACGTGATCTCAAAAGTCTCAAGTATTATCCCAAGGAAAAAAAAACCCTGAGGAGTTGAAAACTCGACTTTTCAAGAAAATTGCTGTAGTCTACTGTACAAATACTATTACTTCAGACTTCAGACACATTCATTCTCTGCTCTGAGTGTAAAAATTTTTTCATTGCATTTTGGGTGTGTGTGTGTAGAGTGTAGATTGTTTCTCTTACTAGTACCTCGATCTCAGTTTCTTTTCTGAAGCGAAGAGCACATTGTGTGTGTTCTTTGCCCAATTATTTTTCCATGTATATTCAAGTATTTTAAGTTTGTGACGATAGACTGTAGGATTTAGTGACATTTGTGTGATAATGAAGAATAGTTTCATCTATTCCATGTGTCTACAATCTACAGTGAGGTCTCATTAATTAGACTTATGATTATTGCTTGTAGTATATGTACAGAGTGGATGGTGGTACATGTTAAGTACATGAGTGTATCGATAGTGTAGTTTATAATTATTTCAAAGGTCCAAGTCAGTGAAAAGTGAAATCTTCAGAATTTATCTAGGTGAACATGACTCGGATATTCCTGTCGACAGCCAACGTGGGATCAGTCTTTGAAAATGTAAACAAAAATTTTTTCCCCACAATTGATTTTGATTGTTGATTGAGGAATTTATTCATTCATGATGAATGAATGATGTTTGTACCCTTTTTTTTAATGCCTATACTTATGTACTTTGATTGATTATTCACAGATTGAGGATGGTTTGGAAAGATGGATCAATGAATTCTTAAAAGTGAGTAAACAGTATGTACATACTATGTATGTATTTTATTATTTGTTATGCTTTTAAAAAAAATACTACATAATGACTCATGACTTTTTTATTCCATTTCATTTTGTAACACAGGTAGTAAATGAGAATGATCCGGAATTCATTGCTGTCCATTTTCAAGAGACTGGGGGTAAAAATTACCAAAACTGTTTGAATGAAATTGATATATTTTTCAAGTAAGTTATTACTTTCTCGAAAAAAGTTATTTATAATTTAGCATAAAAAATAAAAATTCATCGTCTGTATTCTGTATGTAGCTCTTAATTAGCTATATGGGCTGTATAGAACTTTAGAAATATAACAGCTACAGTATTTGCATAGAACAATGTAGAATCTTATAATATTACAATAAATATGATACTAAACACTCCTACTATATATATATTGAGATTTCAGGTAGGTATGCAGGTACAGAATACAGAACGCTTACAACTTCTGACTTCTGACTAAGGTTTAAAAAAAGAGGAGTGTTATAATGCTTAAATTGAATTTGGATACTACATAGAGTGTACTTTGTAAATGTGACGCATGACGCAGTCGAGTTAACTACTAATGATTCTTCTTTGAAAGCCATTCATAATTCATGTGCTTTAGGAAAATTACAAAAGATTCCTTTCAAGTTCACGTGTGAAATATTTATGCAATTGCCTGACTGTAAAACCTATTACTTATTTATCAATCCAGTATCTAGTATCTAGTATCTAGTATCTAGACGGACTTTTCTATATATGCTACTCGAGCAAGTAGTAAATTGCATGGTTTTATATTGTGTCTTGACGAGTTTTTAGTTTGTATAGAGAGAGTATATAGAGAGAGTCATCGTTGTACTAGAAGTTTTAAGAAAAAAGAGTACTTAAAATTTTATACACGCTTCATATTAACTGGTATATTATGCTGTAATTACACAGAAATGAAAAAAAAACAAAAGTGCAAACCAGGTGGAAAAAATGCAACAAATTTTTGCAAATTAAAATACAAAAATATTTCTCAGTGTACAGTATACATCTACATGTACACCGTGTACCGTGTACCATACACCTTTTATGTTTAACTAAATTTCACTTTAAAAATTGTCATTACTAGCTACATATAGTTTTGTTTTTTGTTAGTCTCATCGAACTCTATTTCTAATTTCTATTGATGATATTTTCAATGTTATCAAATTTTCCCTATAATATGCACAAATCTTGAATTTTGATTGAAGTTATAAATTTAACATGCATGTAGAATGTACACAATACTCAATGCAACATATTACGTTGATACATCCTTCATAAATACCTATATTCTATATAGTATGTAAATATGTAGCGGAAAATTGACTTTTTGACGATCAGAAAATTGACGTAAAAACTGACCAAGCTAGTCAACTTGAATAACCTGTTTGGATCAGAAGATTATTGTTTGTCTACTTTACCTTATTTTCTGGACAACTCGGCATTACCTTCCCCAATATTCCTTGTACTTACTATCGTATGTAATCTGCAAGGTGTTCTAGTAGATTATTATGATCAATGTACCTATCTATTATCTATACGGATACCCATGTCATGCATATAAAAATACGACTTTTCATAGTGTGGATTTGATGTTTGCTGTATACTGTATAGGCGTGTACAATGTTACTCAAATATTGTTTAGTATATAACCATCTATACACAAAGATACGTGTTACTTACGTATCATATAAAGTGTATGGTACACAAGTGTATATGAATATTCATTCAAACATAAATTAAATTTATAGACCTTTTCCTCTTTAGATCTTTGTCTCGTTATCCCATATCCCATGCTGGTAATTTTGTTGCATTTTCCCTTAAAAATAGAGTATTTAACGTTTAAAGGTTACTTTACGCCAACTTTTAATAGGAATGATACATGGATTAAATGTACTTGCTACATACCCCGCGTATACGTACTACGTAAACATTCAATTATGATGAATAGGTTTTGGTTAGGAATATTTTATTTCTCTCTGATACAAGTTACAACAATATTTACAAGCTCAAAAGTGACTTGTGACTTTCAGTGATATGTAAAAATGTGAACTAAATAATTCTTTTTGAAATTTTAGAGAATTTAGAAAACGCTTTGCAGACGATGGATATCGGCAGGTTAGTTGAAAATTGAAAGCATCCTTTGTACTGCCAACTTTATCATGTAAATGTAAAAACTTCAATTCATAAATTGTACTCACGTCCACACTCAGTGTTATACATATGTATTATGTAGGCATCATGATTCATTTGTTGTGTTTTTTATTTTCTGAATTTCCTGTGCTTTCTGCATTCTTGCTGATGATGACAATACTAAGGTTGAGGGATTTGTCGACAGTCAATCAGAGATCGAAGATCAATATACTGTAGGTAATAGATTTTCTATTTTGATATTAAGAATTCAAAAATGTGTTTATGAAATGTAAATTATTCTGCTATAAGCAATGATGCAACAAAACTCAATTGAAAATCAATTCAACTCAACTCAAGTTTGAATTGAGTTGAAAGATGAAACGCAAAAGAACATCATTTTTGCAAAGAGACATGTAAAATTTCTGACCTGTATTTTAGAGCGAAATAAAAGTTGTGTTTGTCTTTACAACAGGAAGAGCAATATTTTTAACCCCTGTTTGAAAAGTTTTCATTCTAAAAGTTTACACACTGCAACAGTGCGCCACTTTGAACCTTTTTAAACTTGTATCACTAGGAGAAAGTCAAGAGAAAGTCGTGTACTTTCTCCGTGCAAATATCTTATTTTGCCAAAATGTCCTCTTTACTGAAAGTCATGTAATGTACCGATTAGAAAATTTTCTTCAAGTTATTGGCTCTAAAAGAGGGGCAGAAATGCGGGAAACGATTGATATTGTATGAATGCCTGAGATTCATACTATATTATGCTATGCATAGCTATACCTAGATGTAATGTATGTTTATTCTTCCTTTCTGTATGTACACAGGCCCTCTCAAGTTTGTACTTTGTGCATGAAGATCTCAACGAGAGTGATATACAAATATGGAATTTCAAAGGTAATTCAGAAACATAGAATCCCTAAAGTACTTAATTAATCTAAATAAATGAGAGGTGAAAATCTACATACTGAAAATGTTGTAAGAATTGTCACAACTTGACGAAAGGATATTCTGTGCTCTCCATGTAATACTGTTTGTTTTTTATTAGAGAAAACATTTTCATCCATTTCAAAATCAAAAGACGCTCCTATACACATCGGAGTAGATTTGACTAAAACGGAAAGGAAGCAAAAAGAAAAATTCCCACAAGACTTCTTTCCGGATGTAAGCATTTTGTTTTTTACCAAAAAAAATTATTTGAATTTTGTACAGCACTTCCCTCTACATTACGTACTCTACATTATGTATATTCACAAAGCACGATGTTTTTTAATCAGAATTTAATGAATGAAACCATGTTTACAGTTTAAATGGTCGAGGAAGGGGTTTTTACGAACTCGTTGGAGAATAAAAGATGTAGAATTGGATTTGGTCAACATTCATCTGTTCCACGACAGTTGCAATTTTATTGCAAGCTCTACTTTCCCCTCACCATTCGCAAACAATCGATTAAAAACTTTGAACTACACACTTGACAAGTGAGTGTTATCCCTTTTAAATTGCAATGTTTATTGATTACTAAATGCTAAATAGTATTTTAATACAATTAGACTACACAACATTTCCTTTCCTTCTGTTTCAATAAAATAAAACAAAACATAAAATGCAAGATATTTTTCATTCTTTGTATTTGTGTTTGTATCTTGTTTCCATTTGTCTTTTTAACAGGCTTCTCAAAGACGATACTTTGGCAAACTGCCCACTTTTTATGTTTGGAGATTTTAATTTTCGCTTAAATACACATGGAGCACTTGATGTACTTCGGCGAGACTTGGAGAAACTCGATGTGGACGATAATACACTTCTAATCGATTCCAAAGTATTTTCATGTCCACAGCATGAGCATCGATTCAAACAGGATTTCGACTGGGTGATTAGCTTATATATTTTTATGCACAAGGAGCAATGAATTATTATTGTTATATGTATCAGTTGTTAGTCATCAGGGAATGACACACTATTATTTTCTTTTAGCTTCGACCTTTTGAATTTGAAGCAAAACAATTTCCTCTCAACGAATTGACGTTAGATTTTCATCCCAGTTATCCTTTTGCAGAGGATCATGATGAAAAATTTGCAGAGACGGTAATTTATTCTTGACGAAAACGTTTTTGCACTTTATACATTTGTTCTATACGCAGCATAATATTATACGCACTATAATTCTATATAATATATAAATGAAAGTAATCAGTTTTGATTTCCGATCTATTAATGTAGCGTTGTCCTGCATGGTGTGACCGAGTACTGTTTACAGATCATGCAAAATCCAAAATCGATTTCAATGAATCTCAACCAGTATACCAACTTATGGGAAGCAAGATTTGCATGGGAGACCATAAAGTAAAAAAAAAGTTCTTAAAAAACCTTATAAAATCAAATTTTTGATTAAAAGTAAGTGGAATGTTTATGGTTTACGGTATGTTTCAGCCTTGATTAGAACCTACTTTTTCCTCGTGTTTTTACAGCCGGTGTTCTTTGCATTTAAACTCAATACAACTGGAGGAAGATTATCTGGACGCCATGAGCAAGCAGATGATATTTCACCTATAGCAAAGCAGGAGGAAACAAATGTGAACGATGACGTAGGTAATTGTTCATCATCATTAACAAATCCTCGCCAAATAGGAATCGATAGGGAAGTTATGAAATCAGTGAATAATAACAGTTCAAAAATACGTGGTCCAAAAAAGTGTAGTTTTAGTTCCATTTTTAAAAAATGCCATAGTCATAACTCTAATGTTCATAAAGACCAGGAAAACGTAAATTTAGAATGTGATCATCATCCTAATAAAAGTGTCAAAACTAGTTCCTGTGATTTAAATAGCAATTGTAGCCAAAGTAAAAGAAATGTGGCCAAAGAAAACAATTCTTTAAGTAGTAATAGTAGCAGGAATAATGATAGTAAGGGTCGTTTTAGGTTCTTTAAAAAATGGAAATCATCGGGAAAAAGTAAAAGGAGAAACTCATCAAGAACTGTACTAAAACCTCCATTGTCTGAAGATGGAGAGGAGCAAAAAGTTTCCAATTCAACTTTGCAAAATGATAAACAAAGCAGATCGAATTCAAATATAATAAATGTAACACCTGTCATTCATCACAATGAAGATTTAGTTTTGATACCTCCATTAATTTCAGATGATCCAAAACAAAACACAATATGTGCACTAGAAGACGATGATGAGTTTGGAAATACTATACCGCTTAATTTTGACAGATTGAGTTTAAAACGTTCGAGCTGTAGCAGTATAGTTGATTTAAATGATGATGACACACAAATTCAGTCTCAACCTTTGAAACAGGGTATTACAACAGTCAAATTTGATAAGAAAAATACAAGGTTTATGTCTAGATTTAAAATCAATAGTAGGAGGAAAAACAAAGACAGAGAAAGACGAGAATCATGTCATGAAGGCTCAATATCATCACGACGATTATGCAATAGATGTTTTATTTGTTAGTACACAATACACAAAAAATGTGTTGTTTTTCTTGCTGTTGTTGTTGTTGTTTTTTTTTTATCATTATTGATTTATGATTTGTGATAATCAGTAATTTTTTTACTATTTTGTTAGTTAAGTATGTAACCAGTAATAATCGTATGTTGTATGTCTTATTCCGTACTAAGCTATATACTAAGCATGACATTAATATGTCATGCTATACATTGTACAGTGCACACTACTGCACAGAAACGTTTATGCACTTAAATACATAATATTGTGTTACATTTCAATCATTACTTCGTTAGACATATATTTTATATTTGCACGTGTTTTTGTAATGTTTTTGTCCTGTATACAAGTTATAAACAGAGTTTAAGTAAGGAGTAGGTATATAAATGAAATAGAAAAAAAATGATTATATAAAGACAAAATTGCATATAATTTTATGTAATGTTTGTATAATTTTATAGCAATGAAAAACGAATGAAAGAAATTAGCTACAAGTTACAATACGATATAATATGTTATTATTATGTTTTGCCTTTTAATTGTAAAATGCACATGTATATGACTAAGATGCTTTGTTTGATGTTTGATACCTTTTATTTGGTTCATGTTGATTTTTTTTTGCAGATTTAAATTTTTTTACACTTATGTAAATGATTCATTTGCTTGTTTTTGTAACTAATACCTTTCAATATTCCATTAAAACCTTTCTTTAAACTACTAAAATTGAAAATGAACAACGAGTATTTACTATACTTCCACTGTTTACAACCACCGTACTTCTAATACGAGTATCATTTATTTTGTATGCATATAGCTGATATAGCATATACTCCCTTGAAATAATATGTGTCCACATTATGTGGTGTCATATTGGTGTCTCCAAGGCCCTTTAGAATCTCTAATAAGGTCTGTTCATTGCCATGGGCAACCCATTACATAATGTATTAGTCCTTTT
>JAQGBH010002571.1:0-23771 GCA_034698265.1 Sminthurinus aureus
CGCTTCCGGAGCCTTAAGCATTTATGCTTTCAAGGCGATTTAAAATCGGCACGTAGTGGCGATTTTTGACTTTATTTATGGTTACTATTTCAATGTCAGATTTTGGATATCTTTGATCTTTGATCCTTGATCTTCGAACTTCGTGGTTCATATCAAATGTCTCTAAAATCGTATTGTTCTAACATCTATAAATGCTTTCCATACAATGTGCTCCACAATCCACACGATCACTGACCACCAAAATTTCGTTTTCTTTGTACATTTTAGGTTCACTCTTTTCCTCGCACCTTGAATTTTGACTTCAACTTTCCCGTTCTCTGTCTCTTGGTTTCTTTGTCTATTGTCTATTGTCTGTTCAAACTTGATCCGTGTGGATATGATATGCACTGCAGATTCTCAGGATAATGATGTTAAACGGGTTAGAGGCATAAAGTCAAAACTCAAAAGGTCGATATTGAAATGGGGTGCGAGTGAGTCTAGATTCTAGAGTGTAGGTTGTAGGTTGAAGGTACAATTATTATTCGCCACCCTTTCATTCATAATAGTTGTCGTCAAAATTCACATCCATATCCGTATCCATATCCATAGTCAAATCCAAATCCACGTCCTTACTTGGGTTTTGCGTTTCCTTGTGAAAACTTTTGCTACTTCCTCCAAGTCTTGTTCCTTTGCCGTTGGGTTTTGTTCTGCATCTATATGGCCCTCTTCTCCTTCTTCTTCTTCTTCTATTTCTCTATGCCATTTCATCCATACAACGGTACATACATATGTGCTGAACTCAACGGAAAATCAATAAGAGGTTGTCGCATTGGCTGGCACAGTACGACGTACTATGGACAAAGGACTATGGACTATGAACTACGAATGTATGGAGTATGGATCTATGGATCTGTGGATATACACTGTACAAAGAGACAGAGTAAAAAGAAGGAGCGAGAAATTCAACCAAGTCAAGTCAATCCATTGGATGTTGGATGTTGGAAGATAGAGAAGCCAAAGAGGATGTACAGTGTAGAGGACTAAAGTCTGACTCTGCCTAGAGATGAGACAGGAAGAGACGAGACAAGAAAACTGCCACCACCAGAACTAAACCCAAACCAAACCAAGCCAAACCAGACCAAAGGAGACCAGACCAGACCAGCGTCTCTCTGATATTCTCACAGCTAGCCATTCCACATTATCCGTATAGGATATACTGCACATTTATATACAGTATACATGTATCACTGGATTGGATATCCCATAACTACTTTCATTTTCACAGATAGATAGATAGACAGATACATGGATGGACTGATAGTTATGGAGAAAGATAGAGATACAGATGTATGATAAACTATAGGCACTAAATCCTATACGTATAAGAAAACCTTAGATGCAGAATACATAAATACATGGAGATACAGAGTACGTACAGAGTCCAGGGAAACAGAGAACAGAGAATCCTAAACCAAATCAGAATAAGAATAAGAATGAGAATTGGAATGAGAATGAAGAAGGGAGAAAGCTGAGTTACTTTAAGAAGGAGAAAGAGAAAAACAGAGAGAGCGACAACTACAACGACGACTACGACTACGACTTGCGATTAGAGTTTACAGTAGATGGATGGAAGAGAGCGCGCCGTTTAGGCACAGTGCCAGTTCCTGTAGACTCTAGACTCTAGATTGTAGATTGTAGATGGTAGATTGTACAGATAGACATTATTTTACTCTTGCTCCTTGCTCCTGTTCTACTGTACTCTGGATAGAAAAAGAAAGTGGAAGCTGCTTCCTACTGCTGCCGCTTTGACTTGGCTCTTACTGTAACCCGAACTGGAACTAAGACTAGAGGACCAGTCTTACGGAAACAAGCAGAAACGGGCGCCAGTTAATACAATACAATCTTCCTCGGTTTTTTATTCCCCATGTGCGAGTTCCAGCTCTGACGCTGAGTTGACTGCACTATATTGCTATGTTGTTGTGCCATAGACTGTAGAATGTAGAATGTAGAATGTAGAGTCAACATAGCTCAGCCATTGCTTGAGTCTCGAGTCTCGAGTCGTAGGAAGTTGGTATGGTTGTGAGCTGAGATGGGAATTGTGTAGTTTATTGTGTAGGAAAACGATCTTTTAGTGACGACATAAAGTTAACGTGGATACTTACATTATGCATGTAAACTCGGCTCTATATTAGATTTTGCTCCCTCTACACTTTTTATAGTACTTACTCCTCTCCTTTCCCATGTACATAAATTTTGTACATTCTACATTGTACAGTGGGCATGTAGCTAAATATTTTGTTTAATACACGCAACATACAGATGCATTTAAAACCTTCCCGTTTCTTCCTTTTCACTCTGGCTTTGCCTCTGCCTTTAGTTTTGACTCGGCCAAGAGAAATTGATGCTATGCGCCTAAGAAAGCGATGACTACGTAGTGATGACGGGCTTAGACATAGACATAAACTTGGAACTCAGAAACCACTGCTACCGACACCAGTACATGCTATGGCAAGGCATGGGGAAAGTACATATAACATACAGGAGTCAAGTTGACTCGACTCTCAACTCCAACTCCCCGCCCGCTATCGATCTGCCACATGGAATGGAAGAGAGCGACGGCGTTTGGAACCTAAATACAAAATACACTTGTCTATGTTCTATGTGTATGAGAGCGCGGAGCATAATGGAATAGGGACTCCATAAAGCCGCATGTATACCCTGCCTATGAATTCAACATAGTAGCCAACATGTATGAATTGTCAAGAGTCCGAACGACTCCGAACTTCTCCCGACTCTACCCGGGTCCCCTCTATATCGGATTCTGCACCATCCCTCGCAATAGCCGAGCTCGAGCATTGAATAGCATAACATAACACTGTATACTGTATTGGACTCGGATTCGGATTCGGTTTCGGATTTGGTTTCGGATTGCACTACCTTCTCTTACATATACTACTTATGCAGAATCTTACGTATTTCGCCCGTCCATGTTTGAAAATAAATAAGTAAGTTGGATTGGAACAATAGAAATCTCGTCAAAGGTTATTGCTAAAATTAAAATCTGGATTCATAACTACAACTAAACAGTCCAAAATCACGGCAAGTGGGTACACCAAACTAATATTCTAAATACTGTGATAATTCTCGTTTCTGGTTTCTGGTTTGTGGTGAAAATACAGTTTTAAATACTACATTTTATTTTCCAGTAAGAGTATTATATACTGAGTATGGGGACAGAAGGAGAAGGGAAATTGTGTATTGTGTAGCGGGTGTTTCACTTGAGGATCATCTTGAGCAGAAAAGGTACGTACGTCATACTTTTCCTCTCTATTGTAAATATGGTGTGTACATACACTGGAATTTATGGACACTAGATTTGGATCTGGATTTGGATTCAATTGTATTGTCAAAGTAAATGTCAAAGATCCTCATGCAAATGCAAAAAAATCTATCTGTCACATTTCCTCTCCTGTCCATTTCCTTCCTCTTTTTTACATGTGTATTCTATTCCATTGTGTTTTTAGCGTTGGTCAATTTATCTCATTTGGACCATAAAACATCATGTGAGTAATTGGGACCAATTTAAAAATTTTGTACTGTACTTGACTTGACATTTGATTTGAGGCTTGATGCTTGAGGCCCTGGTTTATAAAATGTTAATGTCAGTGTCAGTTTTAGTGTCAGTGTTTTGAACCACATAAAAATTATTTCATTATATTATTTCATTACAGGATTTACTTTGTAATGACATAAGAAGACAGAAGACTAGAAAATGTCTGTGATTTTTATTAGAGTATGTCAGTTAACTTAGATGTGTACGCAGTATGCAAAATGTACAGATGTTGTGGGTGAGCAGAAGGAGCTAAATTTGAATTTCCAAAGTGAACAGTGAACAGTGTGTGAATAAGATAAGATAAGATAAGAAAAGGAAAGAAGAGTCGACAATTTCAACAGTAATCAATCCTCCTATTCTATTTTTATTTAGAATATTATTTACATCCTACGACATAAGAATCACATACTTATCCTCATATTAGCTAATTTTTTCCTGGCAATTCTTCCTTTTAAATGTATGTGTTTATGATAAAACTCTTTCTAAAGAATTTGTCTTCTTGGCAACTCATCTGTCTTGTCTAGTCTGATTTTGTCACTTGTCTTGTTTTTATTACAACTGTTCATGTTTTCTACATTTTAAAAAATCATAAAGGGTTTTTCAGAACCTTGCTTCATTTTTTTGTCTTATGTCTTGTCCTGTTGAGCATTGAGTATTCATGTGAGTTTAAAATAAAAAGAAAATGAAATTCGATATTATCAATGTATTTATTTTAAATTAAAGACATTTTTTATTTTTAAAGCAAATTCATGCTTAAAATATACAAAAAAAACTAGACCAATTTTTAAACATTTTACATAATTCTCGCTGAAATAGTAATAAACAAAGACAAGTCAAGCCAAACCATGCAAAAAGAAATAAGACTGGGCATGAGGCAATTTGCAATAAATTTTATTCACAGTAAAAAAGAATTTCAAAAAAAACAAGATGAACTGTTGATTAAAATTTCCATTCTATTCTGTTCCATTCTGTTCTAGCTACTTGCTAAACAGTTTAACTTGTAATTCAATTCTACTTGAACAGTCAGTAGTGAGTAGTCAACAGTCTTCTTAGACAATTTTGCACTGCCAAACTTCTGTCAAAAACCTAGACTGAGACAAGAAATTTTTTACAAAGGAGGTATATTAGATACATTGATGAATTTTACAATTAGCATTTGCTACATGTGATATATATATATATACGATATCTCACCCACGTATGTACTGAGAACCAACAACTATCAAGAATGCACATAGTCAAAGCATACACAAGATACTGTACAGTATACAGTATACAGTTTGCACTGTATATGCAAAGTTGATTTGCCATTCACCGTCCAAAGCAGTACATCTACTTATGTGTATGTGTTTGCATTCATTCTTAATTTTAAACCGATTCTTTGGGTCTAAAAATAGGCTCCTTTTCGTAAGAATCCTTCAGCTGCCGAATGTGTAAAATCTACTTTCAGTCTGTACTAGAAACAAGAAACAAGAAGGAAAATGGGAAAGTAGTTGAAACGTATATTTTATACGCTGTACTATTGTTTCTTGAAACACTGAAAGTATCTCATAATTAACTAATCATTACACAGCTGACTTGTTCTGATCAAGTGACCTTACACTGAATATCAAACCTGACGCACAAAAATCCATCATTTAAAATAGTAGTGTATTTTTCATTTCTCCTGCCCAGCCAATTAAATCCAAATAGTTTGTTACTTTGTAAAATAAAGTTCAAAATCAGCAACAAAATTCTAAATTCTACGTTCAATATGGAACCGTTAAAAATCCATGTACTTTGGATCAGTGTTGTAATTGTTAGAAAATCTAGAATCTAGAATCTAGAACTACACAAAGTTTTATCATCAGCTGGTGCACAAAAAGTTTTGTTTTTTTATTTTGTGTTACAACTGCTTGAAAAAAGATTATAATATCACAAGATAATAATCACGTTGAGTGTTGACGGCAATTTTGATTTTTTATTTGAGCTTAAATAAATGGAGTTTATTCTCAATTCTAAATATCATTTCTCTTCTCTGCTATTTCGACGGCTATTTATAGTTTTGCGTAGTATCTCGTACTTTCCTTATCTACAGTCTACAGTGTTGGTGTTAAGTAGTGCAGTGTGTAAAAGTAATAAGTAATACTAGATACGCATATGTATCCATATCTAGAATCTATAAAGTATTCTACAATGTTGTTGGCCGTTTGGTTTCTCGGTGCAAAGATCTCAGAGGGATCGTGCCAGATATACGGGAAATTAAGTTCATCAGGTATAATTTTTATACAGTTTTCTTTCAATTGTTTTTATTTTTATATCTATCTTTAAGTTCATTCCACTTGCTTCTACAGAAAGGAAAAAGTATACATCTAATGTCTACGTTCTATTTACGTACAAGGTACAACGTACAAGTAATTTATAATAATTAATTCCCTCTCCCTATTCATTGACTGAACAATGGAACAAGGAAACCAAAGTGGTTGTAAAGTCAACAAGAATAAAAACAACAAGAACAACAGAACAACACAAGTACGTGTATTAGTAGTATTGGAGAAAGAGTAGAATAGAATAGAAAAGAAAAGAGTAAAAGGGAATAGGGCCCGAGTAAATCCATGTGGATTTACAAATTCTCCATTGTACACTAAATCAAAATTGATTTGGGAGAAAATGTGCAATAAATTCCAAGTGAAGCGAATAACTAATTCGAGCCAGTAAATCTATCCATCTTGTATCCAGTGTCTAGTATCTATGCATTAAATAGTAAATCGTCCGTACAAATTCCACTACTTTGTTTTATTCTCCCATAAAACATGGATCAGTCTACTGACAATAAAAAGATACATACTTACATGCATATCCACAATGTACGCTTGTCTATACTCTATACTCTATACTCTATAGATGAAGAAAATAGGTATCGTCATCTTATTAAACCTACGTTTGCGAATAATGTGTACAAAATATAGTAATATTGTATACTCCCAACTCCCAACTTTCAACGTCGAAACATGCTCGGCGTTCAGCGTTCAAGTATTTTGAATTCTGTGCAAAGTACAAAGGAATGCTGAATGCCAGGGACAATCCTAAACATGGAGAAATAATAAACAAACATTTTTTATGGACTTTTATACGTAGCATTGGTATATGGTGCCTTACATTTTATGTTCAGACACATGTAAATGTATGTTGTACATGTTTCTATCTATCCTATGCATCTTCTTTCCTGAGCACACACTTGTTTCTTGTTTCGCTTTCTATTTCCTCTCCAGCTCACCGCCACCACCACAGTGGACTTGTGATTTCATACTATGATTTACGACTACAGTTCCAGCCCTCCATTCGACATTCGACACTCGACCAAGGTGAATGGTGAATAGGGATAAAAATCCACACAACTTTCCATTGTATAACTTTCTCTCTGTATTCAATTCAGTTCTTCAAACGTCCCGAGTCCGGAGCATTTTAACCCGTCATTCTCTTTGTAGCAATTTTACAATTTGCAATGTACATTGTACATATTTAATTCCACCTCTCAGCTCTTCTTATTCACTCTGACTTTAGTAAATTCGGAATCGGAATCGGAATCGGAATTTGGAATGAATTCAACACTTTACACACTAAACTCTGCCAACTAAAACCAGAAACACGCGAGTATAAATATGTCAAAAATTCTCAGAGTTTTGCCTGATTATATTTTTCATAGCGTAGACAGATATACAACAAATTGTTTGTGTATGAGAATAAACTGTTATGGATGAAATAGTACATAATACATAATATGTTATGTGTTATGAGTTGAGTATTTTCTTTGTGAGTGCCACAATCCGTTTTATATTCCTTTATACATAAACATATACATTTGTTTACTTCTGCTACTGTTCCATTTGTATTCCAATTATTTGTTGAGAGTTGAGAGTGGAGAATGATACTTGATGCAATTCATTTGTTCATTTACGACTAATCTGACATATCTGAGGAAATTCCCTATTTTCTTTTCATTTTCTTGTTACTAGCTCTTTGTGATTGTCGTTGTCATTGTCACGAAAGCAATTTCTACCGAGAAAATTGACTCGTAAACTAACTTGAAACAAATCTAAATCTAAATCCACTCTAATTCAATCCACCAACCAACCAACCAACCAATGTCAATGACAAGTGGCAGTTAGTTTTCTATTTTCTATACACTAGACACTTTGAGTCACGAAACTATAAACTGACATGTAACACGCGTCCTTACATCATATATAATACCGCGTACACTATCAAAACAAACAAAAAACAAATTGTCCATGTAATAGAAAAATAGAAAAAATACAAGAAATAAGAAACGCAGACTTGGCTTTCCTTCCTTGTAAGTTGGTTTGTTTTGAGTTGCATTCAAAACTGTTGCTGTTGCTGGGTGGAAAAGAAATAGTCTGGTGTCTTGTATCTGGTTTCTGGCTTCTAGTTGTCCAATATAGCATCAAATTCAAATCATCATTATTCGCAACCATCAACCACTGACACAAGTGCTTGTCAGATCAGGTCGCCAGGTCGTGGTGAAAGTAGTTGGATTTTTCCGGTTATACTGATTCTGCTAGTTTGTAATGGTTTTGACTTTGGTTTTGTCTTCTGCGTGTCTGAATACTGTACACTGTACACTGTACAACTTACAGTGTAAGCATACTTAAGCCCGTAGCAATTGGAGACGATATAAAAAAATAAGAGAGCTCCAATGAAATAAAATCTTGTAAATAAAACGGAATTGTTTTTATTTATTTTTTACATCATCTTTCTTTGTTTTTTTTTCAAATTTTGACAATACACAAAACACAAAACAACAGACACAAGTTGAGTTGCTAGTCTCCTATTTCTGTTGATGATAGAGTCTAGAGTCTAGAGTCTGCCCTACTATTCACATTGTTTCGTAATCCGTCTCCGTCTTGTGTTATATTGTTTGTTTTTTCGCTTTAACTTTATTTTGTTTTATTATTATTTTTTATTACAGCAACATGCATTGTAGATTGTAGCTCACTCAGTTGCTTTTCTTTTCTCTATCTGTTTTAAATCACAATAGGGAAGAAAGTTGAGTTACTTTTAAAACATGGTCTCTCTGATACGCAGTTTTTATTGTAGCCTGATTAGAGGATAGAGACAGACAGACAGACAGGCTTGTTCTTGTTGTGGTACAATGTGACACTGGCTTAGAGAAGAAGAAGAAGAAAAGGATGAGAGGAGGTGAGCTGAAAAAAGAAAGCGGGGAAGAAAGTTCAAATTCAAGTGTTTCTACCATCTAGCATCTAGTATCTAGTGTGTAGAGTGTAGAGTCTAGTGTTTACACCAAAGCTTAAAGCGTGACGTGTCATAAGAACTTTTGAGTTGATCAACTCGAACCAAAAGTACGAGTAAGAGTAGGAATAAGAATACAAGAGCTTGAGAATGTGAACCGTACTTTGTTTTTCTTTACTAGACCAGTTTTGGGTTTTGAGTTTTGCAATGTCTGCAGTTTTGAAGGTGAACCGAGAAAGATCTGAGCTGAGCTGAGCTGAGATGTGAGATGAAGGTTGGGAATACCAAGTAAATAAATAGAGGAAAATCTAAGACAAGAAAGAACGTCGCTTGACTCATCCTTCGATCGCCATAATGTGTATCTTACAAACTCTTTTGTATGTACAATGTGCAATGTACAATGTACATGTTGTCATTAGACATTAAACACACGTGGTTTAGGACCTAATTCGAAAAAATATCAAAGGAGAGCACAATGGTTAATGGTAAACCGATGGAGCTCAGCACTCAGCAGTCATTGTTCACCACTCCACACCCAAAACTCAAAACTAATGCTGCACAACATTAAAAAGGATGGAGTGCAACGCTGAGCACAGCAACGCCATTAGGATAAATGCATTGATCTTCCACGAACATTGTACATCGTAAAGTATGATATAAATACTTACCGCTTACAGTACACAATGTATTTTCGATACATTGTGCAATGGACGTTGTACTCTGTTACAGTTCCGCTTACCTTTTGTCTGTGTCTTGTTGATATGTACAGAGGAGCCTCTTTCTTGGTTCAGGCTTATATCGGTATCTGTATGCATATAGAATATAGCATATGACTCTTCCGGATATAAAACGAACTCTTTATGTATGTATGTATCTGTTAGGTAGTTGTATTTTTGTTTGTGTTTGTAGTTTGTACAAACAGTTGAAAGGGTGAGAATACCTCTGGATTTGGATTTGGATTTGGAATGTATGGCGCGTTTGTAAGTAATCCGCGGTGGATTGAGCTTCAAACTATCTGCAGAATTCCGTATAGTGCCAAACAATACAATACAATACAATACAGTGCATTCCAATCCAATGCATAAGTACAGATGATATAGTGGAGCAGTGAGAGAAAAGAGGGAGTAAAAACTATAGACAGACTTGAGTCCATTATCGTATAAGATCGATTCTCCGAGAGAAAGAAAGAGAGAGCCAGAGAGAAAGAGATGGAGAGAAAAAATTCACGCACCACACCACGGGCCACTAAGCTTCTCTCACTTATGAAGACATTACCTTTCTCCGTTTTCCATTCGCCATTTGCCATTCACCATTCACAATATATAAAATATATAATATTCCTCTGTGTATTATATATCCCATTATACGGTTCCTTAGTGTATAAGTATACAAGTATGAATCCAGCACTATCCACCCTTTAAAATATGAATATAAACCCTCTTTGTGTATTTACATGTACAATGTAGAATGTACATCAATGTATATTGACATATTTCATCCACCAACCAACCATTCACCGTATACATTACACCTACATCAAAATAAAGAGGAGGCGGAGAACAGAAATAGCAAAACCAAACTAAACAAACCGCATGAATCCCAGTAAAGAAACTCTTTTCAGATTTCTCTTTCCCCTTTTCTCTCTCGCTCTCTCTCTCTCACTCTCTGTCTCTTTTAAAAAGGGCTTTCTTTTATGGAGTAAAATTGAAATGGAGAAGCTATAAGCTATACAAAGAATTATTGGGTAGACTTGACAGCTTGACTCGAAAAAATCTTCGCACTTCCATTTCAACTTCAACTTTCTTTAAAACTCCGTCATACTATAAACTATCCTCTTGTACATGTACATATATCTGCATATACATTAGACATTCGACATAGACACGAGAAACGACCATTTGGAACAAGGAACAAGACACTGACTGAAAGAGGAGAAAAGAAAAGAGCTCACCTAAAAAAATTCAAAGTTGTTCACTCTTCTCTAGTCTCGAGTTTCGAGCCTCAAGTCAAGTCAAACCAGTTATGCATTTGAAAGTATAAAATGGAAACTTTTCTTTACTTTTTTTACTCGAATCCTTTCAACCTTCCCAAAAAATGACTTTGCACCCTTTCTTCTTCCTTTACAATTTTTATACAATTTATAGATGGATTTCATATCCAGTTTCCTCCTTCCGTTCTCCATCCTCTTAACTATCTAGACAATGTGCATTATGCGTAATACATAATGCAGTCATAGTCAATATTGTGTACAGTGTATAATCATCTCGGAATTTTTGAAAGGGGGAAAGAAAGAAAGGAGAATAATTTTTTGTGTTGATGGATTACTGTAGGACTCTTGGGATCATCCACATCTCAATCTGAAGCTGAAACTGGAGCTGGATCTGGATCTGAAATTCAAAGTAGGAAGCTAAAAGAGCCAGAAACCACAAAGAAGGAAGAAAAACGGATTCAAATATCCAATACCGACATCCACATGGAGCCGAATGATGAGCAGGGAAATGTAGCTTTAGACTCGAATCGGGAAGAGGATCAAGTGGGTGCCTCTACCAGAAACACACATGATGACCCCACCACTATCAACACTATCAACACTATCCATCATCTGCAAGAGGGAACTGGGGACGATTATGCTGAAGAGGAAGAGGAGGAGGCAGAGGACAACAAGATGAAGATGATGATGAGACAGGGACGAGTGTCAAGAATCGGTTTAAATGATGTGGCTGAGCCCATTATGGACGCCAGTTTTCAAGATGACTTTGACGACATGCATTCCGACTACCAGTGGTTCATCGAGAGTGGGTACGTCCAAACTTCAAACTGTACAATATTCAACATTCCATATAGATTTTCAATCAATTACATTTAAAAACCGACTCAATTTAAAATTTACATACACTCTCATAAATTAACTCCAAGATACATAATACATATTCCATATGCAAGGCATAACATATAGACATTTTAGAACAGAATAGTGCTAGTTAAATTATTGTGTAGATTATAGTCAAGTGCAAATAGCACAAATGCACGTTGTGCCACTCATTTGTGAATTTGTGTATCAAATGTTTCAAGTTTGACTAGTTCTTCCCGTGGTTCCGCACGTGGACTATTTACTATTTTGTTAACCTTCAACTCATTCCCATACTTTTTCTCCGTCTCAGTGTGATTTAAAACATTTGGATACAGCCATAAAACTGAGAGAGTGATATTATGCACATTTATTTTGTGACTTAGTTATTTGGTTTAAAATGGAGGAAATACCCAACAACCGAGAAGGTACATTGTACATTCAAAAATCAAATGTAGGCTAGAAAATAGAAAATAAATTCATTTATAATTTTCTTACGGTTATGGTTACAGTGCCAAATAATTGAAAAGTGAAAATTGAAACCTTGTCTTTCAATGTAGAAAATATTGGTCTTGATTATTAATTCAAGCCATGTTTTACCTCAATATTAAATAATAATAAGTTATCATAATAATTTGAATCATTTCGTCTGATTTCAATTATTTTTTCATTTTTCCTACCACTTGCGAATCAAATTTCAATTTCCAATTTCTTTCAATACTACTTGTATTGGTTTCTGTTTACAATTTACATGTTGTGAATGAAATTGAACGAGTTTTATGGAACATTTGATAATTAGGTTAATTTTCGAAAAATTAAAACAGATATACGATGTATAATATATATTGTGAATAGTGCTTTTATGATAAATTTTACTTTATATTTCATATTATGTAGACTGGAGTTTGTAGTTTTTTGGGCGGCGTGAACTTTGAATTTGAGTTCTCTATGATCTTTTATTTATCTATGATGAAATATGAAGGAATATTAATAGGAAAGTATAAACATTAAATCTGCTGTCTTCTGTGGCATACAGAATTTTAATGAGTGCCGTCGTCTCGGCAAACATCTACCTATAAACACTGTACGCTCTACACTCTACAGTCTTCTAATGATTATTAATTATAATTACTGGGAATGGTGAGCGGTGATGGGGTTTCATGTCTATTTCATAAAATTGTTTGTACTTTTTTGTGCACTTCTCGCGTTTCATCTTTTGATTTTCTTTCCGACAACGGCATCGCCGTGAGCTGGAATTTGGAATTCGGATTTGAAGGGAACGAAATTTTCCCCGCCCAATAACTAATTTCCACATAACAGTTTCTCATGCCTAAAGCATACAGCATAAAGCGCAGAGCACACGGTTACTGGAAGAAAGTGGAGATTTTATTCATTATACAGTAATTTCAAGTATTTTAATAAGTCCAATTAACGCAAGAGCCAAACGTTATATTATTTTATTTTATTATTTTTGTGAACATGATTTTCTACTTAAATTCTGCAATTTGAGATTTGCACCTCTGGAATTCTTCGCTCCCTCTGTTTAACAAATGTAGATGTACAATGTGCGCTGTGTTACTGTGTAAATCTATAGACTCCAAGACTCCAGCTCAATCTCACCTACAAAATGAGTCTTTTGACTTTTCATAGGTATAGATAGATATAACTGAAAACCTCATGTCAGATTTAATTGAGTCTGGCTTAAAACTCAAAATTCGAATTTCGGGTTGGGTTCGGATTCAGATTCACATTCAGGTTCGAGCTTAGTGTATATTCTACACTCTACATTGTATACACTCGTTTGATATTGCGGATGCGTGTGAACTTGAAAGTCAACCAAATTCAGTTAGTTGGTTTGCTCTCACTTTCTCTCTCACATACATACACACACACACACTTTCTCTAACAACTCGACAGAAAAATTTCCACCCATGATGATGTTCAACTAATTGAATTCAGTCATTTGAGAGGAAAATCTTTTGTTCATTAACTGCTCTTTATGCTCCGTAGATACAGATAGACTAGAGACTAGAGAATCTTAAATTAGTTTTGCTTTTACGCTTCAAATTACTACACTCTTTGTGTATGTACAATGCAGAGTGTAGACTGTAGACTGTAGACGGTAGAGTGTAGATTTAAAGTAATACTGACTGCTGCCTACTGCTTCTTTGGTTTGTATCTCATCATGAGGAAAATTCCTCCTCCTCATATTCACTATTCACTTTCGTACAGAGTGTACAGAATGTCTCTATTAAGCATCCAATTTCTTCCATTACTACATAATTTTTATATATCTATATGACAAATTTGCAAAATAAATTTTAAATGAGCTTATTTCTTCCTCCGCTCTCTCACAATGACACATTCAAAGGATATAGACACAATTATACTAGAGCACTAGATTCTAGAGTCTAGATTCTAGAGTCTAGATTCTAGACTCTAGAGTCAACATATTTATTAGACGATAAAGACACATTTTAGTTTCGTTTCTCTACTTCTAATGTGTTGTTATATGATTTATAAATCATAACATGATGTATTATAATGTAACATAAAGGAATCCAAAGCCATAAGTCATTTGTCATTAAAAATAGTTATACATTTTACGTTTGCATTTATTTTTGAAAGATCTGTAATAATAAAACAACGTCCAGAATACAGGCAAATTAATATTGTCCACAAATCAAGAGACGGAGAATAAAAGTCTCATTTCTCGTGCCTATATGTCATGCGTTTTATGCTTTGCGCTTTGTGCTTTTAATGCTCAGCACTCATCGTTAACAAAGCTCGGTTTCTGTATGTTATCGTATGTATAATGTATAGTGTATAGCGTATACATTGTGCATAGTACATACTTTCGTGCATTTCTAGTTCCCCTTCAGAATTAAATGGTACAGTGGAGTAGAGCAAAAAACACGAAGGGTGCGAGAAAAGGAAAGCATGCTCACTGCCGTGCTACAGTCTGCATATTGTGTATTGTGTGTTCTAGTGTTATACTGTTCATTGTAAGCATGCATGTTGTTTGAACAGTGAGTCATTGTACAGATATTGGGCTGAGGAACCTATGTACAACTAGAACTTACTTGTTACTTGTTAGCCATTGGCATTGCAGTCACCCGCAATCCGGAATCCAAAACAACAGTACAACAGGATTGCTAAATATTAAATATCAAATGTCAAATGTATAGTTCAGTTTAGCTAAACTTTGTACATACATTTATCATATGATACATAACAAATATTATATAAAAGTCTAGTTTTTTGTACATTGTACAGTGGTTTGTTTCAGAATTCAGAATTCAGAACGCAGGATTAAGAGAGTGGCGAGTTGCGTGTACACTGTACACTGTACAGTGTACGGTGTACGAGGTACAATAAATGAGTCCTTATTGAAATCGTGCATAAATATCCAATATTCATAATGGCTGTTATATTTTGAGAGCCTTTGTATTTATATAATATATTTCACATTCTTTATTTATAAATTATGAGTACATTTTCCAAACTCCATACTACTTGAAGAGCGGAGCTATACGATGTACGATATACGATATACGCTGGACGATAAGCATGAAGCACAGGGCTATGAACTATTACATGTATGATTTGTGCATTTTATTAGCCGAGCGTGATACCAAGTTTTGATGGCTGTTTCTGGTCGTTGAGTTTCTAATTCGAATTCAAATTCAAATTTACATTCAGCATTCAACATTTAGCATTCATATTCGCACTCACGTTTACATTCGTATTCGCATTTACATTCACATTCACATTGCGTTAGCATTGCACATTGTACTTTGTACTTACTCTTTACATTTTACATCCAAATGAAATGAAATTCAAATTCAAATTCATGGGAAGACAAAGTCCAAAAGTGGAAGAAAGAAGGAAGAAGAAGAAGGGAGAAAAGCGTAGAAAATGAAGGGTTAACCAGGAGCAATAAAATATTCAAGACAGTCAAATATAATAAAATGAACGTTTGCCTTTGCTTCATGTTCACAGATGGAGAATGTTGAATGTATGAAAATATACACTGCACTGTATGTTGTAGAGCTATGACTTTTTTTATTCATTATAAAACTGGGTTTATATTCAAAAGTGTAATATTAGGCATCCGGGAGCATTTTTTCCTAGTTTCTGGTTCCTTGTTCCTTGTGGCTAAAAAAAATGTTTGATCTTTCTCCTATGATTACATTTTGGTGGTTAAAATGACTTATAGACTTTGCCACGTATAACGTAGAACGTAGAAACACAGAGACTTGAATACTTGAACCTTCAAGTTCCAAATTCGTGCACATTGCCCAATGTACATACAACATATACATAGGTATAAAGTAGACAGAGGCAAACCGTCGGAGAGAGTAAAATGGTAAAATGGTAAAGAGAGGAGATGAGATGAGAAAGTCGACTCTCTTTTTGTATCACGAGGAATTATCTTAACATGGATGTAGCTAAACTACATCTTTCATACCATACCATACCAAACCATACTAACATCCATACATTCATACATGCATGTATTTAGAATGGGATCTCATAAAATATTCAAATGAAGCCTGTAGGTTTTAGGTAGTCAAAGAACTACAGTAAAACTCCCGTAGAACTGCAAACTAGGCTCTAGACTCTAAACTCTAGATTCTAGAAGCTAGAAAGAGAGGCAAACTACTACGTGTATTAGTAAAAAGAAGTTGTATTAGATACTGGATACTAGAGTACGTGAGATATTTAGAAAAGAGTAAATGTTCCATGTACAAAAGCGTTTATTTCACCATCGAGTTGAGTGGAGCAGAATGAAGCAAGAGAGAGAAACATAGAAAATAGAAAAGTAAAAGTAATAGAGGATGGAAAATAAGAGGGAAAGAAAATTCAACATTCTCCATCCTCCATTCTCAATTCTCCATACTGGATGCTCCGTTCTCTATTTTCCATGCTGGAATCCGAGACTCCTAGAATCCTGGAATCTAATCTACTCGGCTGTTTTCCACTTCCAGATCTAGATCCACAACAGATCCGGTTCCAGTTTCATGTAATATACATAGAACCGAATGATGGAAATGAGAGTAGAAATGAGACAGAGAAGGAGAGAGAGAGAGAGAAGAGTTGTAGATTATTTACCCGGAAAAACCCTAGACGATAGTTATACATAGTTATGCGAGGGAACGTGGAAGGAGGGAGACTTGTACAAAGTACGGGACACACTGTCTTACTTAGACACTAGAATCTAGACACAATAAGATGAGTCATACTGTGAATAATGGGATTTTCTTGCATACATCGATATGCATCGCACAAAACATGCCCTTATGATATATAATATAATATAATATGTGTAATGTGTAATACATGCTTTTGTTATTGCTTTCCTACTCGCAGGTTTGCCACGGATGCACATCTTGATGTTACCGGGGACTTTCCTACGCCGCTCTGTATTGGAGTGGGAGTTGGAACGGATTTTGAATTCGATGCCAACATGGCCCATATTGACATGGAAGATTTCCACTCTCAAGACATACTACTAAGATTTCCTCCTCTCTGTGCTTCAGATCTTCAGGTTTGATCATAATCAAAGTCATAATCATAATTAACTCTCCTCTCTCCATCTTTTCCCATTTTCAGTCTCACTCAAAACTCCAAACTCAAAACCAGTAGGCTTTCTATTTCATCCAAGATCCAAGCCAACTCTAATTTTAATTGCAATCCTAATTCCTAATTCAAGTTCTAATCCAAATTCAAATTTCACATTCCACATCAGACATCAGCCTAAAGCCTGAACGCTATAAAATTCTAAATCTTCTCACGATATCATCATCTTTGTAGTAATAATAATAATAATAAAAGTAATAACATGATACTAATATTTTGACCTTTGACGTTCCATTTTCACCGTATATTAAGTTTTGAGTCTAGAATCTAGAGTCTAGAGTCTTGAGTTTTGAGTTTACTCCAGAGACTTCTTGATCCTAATTCCTAATACATGGTTTCCAAGAAAATTATTATCTTTCCTTCGTGTATTGATT
This sequence comes from Sminthurinus aureus, assembly GCA_034698265.1. Taxonomy (NCBI): domain Eukaryota; kingdom Metazoa; phylum Arthropoda; class Collembola; order Symphypleona; family Katiannidae; genus Sminthurinus; species Sminthurinus aureus. The sequence goes on from JAQGBH010002571.1 coordinate 17,708, forward strand.
TTTAATTGTGTGTGTGTGTGTGTTTGTGGTGTAATAAAAGTCTATATACTCCTATACATGCTACATTCTACATACATATTCTATACTCTATATATTCTATTGGGAATAGTGTGAACTCAATATAAAGTTTAAAGTTCATCTTGTATCGACATGTATTAGCTGTATGTACAGAGTACAGTGTACATACTATAATTTTCCAGTGCCAATGTCTAAAATCTTGTGTGTATTTTTTGTCTCTTTTTTCTATCTATCTGGCTCAACCACACAACATCAACATCAACAAAAACATCCACGACAATAACAACGGCTCTTGCTTCTTGCTGGGTCTCGGTATGTGTATGTTGTATGTTGTGACTATCCCTAATACGATCCGATGCGATTCCATTCCATCCTCTCATCATCTCCATCTTCTTTTACTTTGTCTTGGCTCTGTCTTGGTCTCTGTTGTGGTTCTTCTTCTTCCGTGCAGCCTAATCAGGGTGAAACCATTGCAAGCATCACCGGATCAATACTCCAGCAATTTGATTTTGAATCTTCAATGAGTCCCAACTCACATTCCGTGGTGAGACACTACAGGACATTCTTTTTCTTATTTTGTACACGATCTGTCTATAGTCTACTTCATTCTATATTCTATGCATATCACATTATATTATTATATTATCTATCTATATCCATGTCTATTATCTAGTGTGTATTATGTATTATGTAGTTACTAGTTTCCTTCGTTATTTTGTCCTTCCCTCGTTTCCAATTTTCAAAACAAAGCTACACATACACAGAGTAGAGAGTATAGTCTAGAGTCTAGAGTCTAGTATTAGATAGATAAAACTTTTTTCCTGTGAGAAAATGAAACTAGAAACTAGAACTAGTACTGGAGTAAAATATAAAGGGAAAGATGAAAACAAAGAGTAAGAGGAGGACGAAGACGAGATCAGGGTAAAAAAACTAGAAACTAGAAACTATTTCTTGTTATTTTTCCCATCCTTCCTTTTCCCTTTCTAAACTTTATGGGTAGTTTCTATAAATATGTCTTTTTGTTTTATTTTTTTCTTCCTTTTCCATCTACAATCTAGAATATAGAATCTAGCATCTAGAATCCACACGTAAATGGTAAATACGTAAATACATGGCTACTTTCTCCTCTCTGGTTTTGTTTTCCCTACTTTTTCCTTGTTAATAAAGTCTCAACTGTCTTGAGGTCAATTTTGAGCTAGATTAATCTTTTATGTAGCTATTACTTGTAGCTAAAAAAATGTAGGCTACAGATATTCTATTACACTCTTTCTTTTTTTCTTTTCATGTACCATACACCATACTCCATACTCAATACATATGTGAATGTACAATGTACAATGTACATTGTACATGTTGGATAGTTACTTGTTTTATTATATTTTCTCTTTTTTACTATTAGTACAAGTTACTTTCCTATAAAATAGATTATTTTACATTGAGTTACAAAGTATAGAAAAAAAAGAAAAGGAAAAACAACTGTACAGACTTGAATACATGTTCCATATTACACAATACACTATACATTGTACAGAATATATAGACGCATCTATATCTAAACACGTAGGATTTTTCCTCGTAATTCTTCTTCTTTCCCATTCTCTTTCGTCTTTCGTCTTATTCCATGTTCGTCTTGTACATATATGTATACTTTTACTTTCACTTCTCCTTCCACATGCCTAAACTTGTTACTTGCTCTTGTTGTTATTTATTGAGGACAGTAATTGAATTGGTCTGTGTTTTTTCTCTTTTTTTCCTCTTCGTTTTCCATGTGGTTCTTGTGTGCTGTGCTGTGTTGTGCTGCCTCCAAAATTGACTACTGGACTAAATCAAACCATCAAACTATCAACCAACCAACCAACTACCAACGAACTAAACCAACTAAAATATCTGCTGCACAACTGGAAACTCAAAACTCAAAACCAAACCCAACCCAACCAATTATTTGAATGAGTAGGATGAGCAAGATGAGCAAAACCAATCGATGGACATGTCGATTTGTAAATCGGAGAATTTATTTTCTCCCATGAATGAGCAACAGCAACAACTCCCCCTCTCCACGTTTAGTACAGACTCTCTGGATGCCCGCGGAGAGACCATGTTGGCGACGTGTATGACGAATAGAAATAATTATACAATAGCATTCCAAGGTTTGGATCTGGATGAGAGTACGACGACGAGTACATATAGGACGGCATGTGACACGACAAATAATTTAATTTCACCTGCAAGTGATCTGACTGAGAATGAAATGACCAATTGGAGACAGTTAAAGTCCAGTAATGACAATGGGAATAACTATAGTAACTACAGTGGGCAGAGTGGCGGCCACAACAGACATTCCAGAAACTCGGGAGTTTTGGGTGATAATAATAATGGGTCTAGTCAGACGAGTTCCAACTCCAACTCCAACTCCCACTTCGGACATAATGGTCAATTAGATGAGAGTTTTAATACCAATACAAATGATTATAGTGATGGACAGGCGGCAATTCCAAATTCCCTCCTCACCCAAAGTTGCCCAAATCCATGGTATTGGAAGAAAAACTCGTTGGTTTTCAACAACAACAATCCCAAAATCCAAACGGCAGCTTTTGTCAAACTCTTTGACATTCATCACTCTCGGCCGTCCTCCATTGGGAAGGATAGTTCCATGACCGAGTCCAATGTACATATGGCATCCGGTTCCGGTTCCGGCTGTGGTTCAGGTGGATCCAGGTTAGATGGTGGGGGAATTGGTTCATGCGGTTCTGGCTCTGGCTCTGGTTCTGGGTCGACAGGCTCCCGAGCTCATAGTAACATAATGGAAGAATCCTGGAATAATAATAGGAATCCAAATCCAAATCCTTTTAGAATTCGAACCAAATTTGAAAAGTCAAAGCCAACCACGACGACTCAGATGGCAGAGGCTGTCAAGAAATCCAGGAGTATTCAAATCCAAACATCTTCTATCAAACTAAAACCCAAGAAACTCGCAGACTTTCCCCCCAAAACCCAAAAGATGAACAACAAGACATCTCCTGTCTTTGTCTGTTTCCCCAGTTATACTCTACCTGACCTCAACTTCCTATCCCACAATTTGAAGGATACGGATGAGAATGACCTAGATCTACCCGAAGTTTATCTCCTACCTCAACAATATAAACCCATGTCCCGTAATACCAACTCAAACAACAACTCCAACTCGAACCGAATGACGCATGATTCTAGTCAAATCAATAATAATAATAATAACAACAGCAACAACAGTAGCAATAGACATTCAACTGCGGCTACAACTAATGGTAATTCCAATGGTGGAAGACGTGGACGTCGACCCATGTCTTGTAATGATATAGAGGATTTGAGAAAAAGGGATTTGAGCCACGTTCGAGATTGGCCATCCCTAAATTTCCTCCTTCCTCAAGAGTATCAATCAATTTTGGAAGTGATGAAACCTCTAGAGAAACGAGAACAGAATGATGAGACTGAGAAAGAAAAAGATGCGTCCGTGCCTCCCGAACAAGAAGAAGAAAAAGAAAACCAAATCCAGCTACAGCTACAACAACAACTACAACTACAAAAACAACAGGCTGAAGCAAGAACTGGAACTCTTCTCCAGGAAAATAATGAGCCTGTGGTTCTAAGGAGAAAACCTGGGGCTCGTGGAGGAGTAGGTACGAAACGTTTCAGTCTCAATGATTCTTCCAGTTCTCCAGGGAGAAGTCGGTGCTTTGCAGAGAAATTCAAAAGATTCTCCCTTCAAGAGACACTACCTGAAGTCTCGGAAATCACCACAGAAATTGCCAAAAACTTGGAACAATTGGAGAGTCTAGCGAGTCATTTGGGAAGTGACTTTGGATTTAGTAGCGGAAATCAACATTCACGTTCACACCAAAACCAACATCAAAACCCGTTTCAACATCAACATCAACATCCAAATCATCACCATCAACATCATCACGAATCCAATATAATTTCATCCGAGCAGACCGACTCGGCTGACAGTGGTTGTAGTAGTCATCACCATCGACGAGTGCCCAATAATACTCCCAAACAAAATTCATACGTGGATTTTGACAATCACTTTAAAACCTTAGATGAGGGCGCCGCCAAGATCGTGGCACATGTCGCACCCATGTGCAGCCTCAACAACTCTCAACATCACCCCAAACATATTCGACCTCAAATTGACATGGCCGAGAAACAAAGTAAAAAATATTTGAATTCAACATGTACAATTTCTATATCATTATAAATTCTAAACACAACGTTATGTATCTACTATCTACACACAATACAGAAACACATAATACACGTGTAATCGGTACTATTTAACGTTTATTTCTATTTACAAACCATTGATTCAACGCAGTTTTCACTCTGTCTAATGTCTAGTGTCTAATGTCAAATACCACCCAAATGTCATTGGTCATTGGTCATTGAAGACTCGGACATAATCATTCCTATTTGTTTTTATTACCATTACTTTTATTCCCACTTATTTTAACTCTTGTCACGAGTTCCCGTTTTTTACTCCTGCCTCTTGATTTCTCTTATACTGTCCTTTGCAATTGTCTCTGGCTTTGGCATTGGCATTGGCATTGGTATTGGCTTGTGACTGTTTACATGACAGGAGAAAGTGTGAAAACTACGGCGTGTGAAGAGTGGAAAGTATGTACGAATGTGCAATGTACAATGTACATGCTGCTGTACATGGAAAATAGAAAGCGAAACAGTAAACAGTAAACACTAAACAGTAATAGTCAATGGACACATTTATGTTTATGTTTATTTTTTATACGTGTTTGTATGTATTTTTCAGGCCTGACGGATGCAGTAGCAGCAGCAGTTAGCCAGATACAATCCTCTTGGACGCCTGCCTCTGCAACTGACAATAGACATGCGAATATGCCAGGTGGTCGGAATAATTTAAAGTATCCTAATTTGGTCATCATGTCAGAAACTCCTGCTGGAAAAATGGCTTTGGAGACACTTTGCCCCGCACTCTACTCACTTCTCAGTGATGGACTTTGTCCGTACTTGGAAACCATTTTTGGACGCGTTCCCAACACAGTTTGGAGAGTCGTTGAAGCCTCAATACAATATGGTATGGAGTATACAGACTATGGAGTATGGAGAATTGAGAAAAAACACTTTTCTAGTCACGTATGTATGTATCTATGTATACACAAAACACAATCTTAATGAGAAACCTTGGTCGTTGGTAATACGTATTACGTTTTACGTACCATTTCAACAACAGCGAATGCTTTCCTTTCCTCGTACATGTATAGACACTAGGCACAAGATACGAGGAAGAGAGAAACGAAAGTAAATTCGTCTAGTGGTATAGAGAGAAGAGAGAAGTATTAAGTATTTGTGGTGAAAGAAAATGGAGTAAATTGGTTCTCACGTTGAATTTCAATCTAATCTAATCTAATCCGATCCCAACCCAACCAGTCCAATCCGGTTCTCCGGTTCAATGTTCAATGCTCAATACAATTCCGTATGCAATAGCCAACAAAGATTGTCTCATCTGCCGAATGTGCAAAATGGGGATTGTGGATGCTATCCACACACACAGATGCACACAGATCCACACAACATATTACATATTATATACATACATACGGTGAAATTTGTAGGGAGCAAAAAAAAGAAAAGTGTTCAATCTTCTCCTGTGTAATCTATAAAATTGGTCAATTTTTAGTACATCCTTTACCTCCTATTGATACATATATATACGAATATATATTTTGCTATTTCTCCTCTTTCACAGGCCCAACAGCCCAGACTTTAAATGAGCTAGTACTCAGGATCAATAGTGAAGAGATTCTTGCAGAAGGTCCCATGAAACTCAACGCGTTTGTTTGTGGTTTGCTCAAGTAAGTTTTATATCAATCTACACTTTAAATTCTACACTGTACAGTAGGGCTCGCCAAAATACAATGACTTGGTAGAAGTTAAAGTCTTACCCCGTCATATCGTTTCTTTTCATGTAAAAAGCAACCTCTGAAAATTTCGTTTCATTCGGTTAAGGTTTAGAGGTCGACCAAGGTCACCAAAG
>JAQGBH010002572.1:0-23765 GCA_034698265.1 Sminthurinus aureus
AGCCGTTCGGGCTCCAATGATAATTGCAGATTCTAATGCATTTAGAATGAGAGTCAAAAGGTACACTGCCCGTTAAGGTCAAAAAAACAAAAATTCAATAGAAACTTGATTTTTCCTTTTTCTGCATTTTCAGAGGACTTCCCTAAAAGCCTTTGTATTATCAACTCCTTGAACATAGACATAAACACATGTATACATGTAAATGTACACATATAAATATTATACTACCTATACATTTTATATGCTATATGCTATTTTCTCTCTCTTTCTCTTTGATTATTGACTCTGTACAATCTACAATCTACAGTGACATTGTAAGAGAAGGACACATATTGTAGAAAATTCAAGTACATAATTCTTATACAAAAAAATACACAGTAAACAAATAAGGGAACTTCAAATAATACACCGCACATGCATGTCTTTTATTTTCTTCAATCAATACTTGTAGTTATTAACAAGAATAAAGAAACTGTCGGTGAAGGAATTGAGAAAGGTGAGCAAAAGAAATGACAGGGAGAAAATGGGGAAAAGCATAATACATAGATGACTTTATGACTTTCCATTGATACGTTCATTCATTCATGTTTCATACTTCATACACATGTATGCGTGTGTATGTATGCAATGCATATTAAATAGACATTGACCTTGACTATCGTCAAGAGTTATTTTAGACTTTTTCGATTAAGAAAGGTTGAGCTACATCATTTTACATTGTAACGTCTTGGACTACATGAACATTTTTTTCAGTTTATTCGGGCAACCCAGAGTGAAAACAAGTTTTACGTGTTAGGCTAAATTTCATCCAACGTTTTAAAAATGAAGTCAAAAGTGAAATTTGGAAATTTTCAAGAAGAAATTCCAATTCATTTCATTCAATACTCTGAAATTATCTCTGCTGCAAAACCGCTTTTAAATTTTTCTCGAATTTTTGGAATTCCAGGATTTTCGTATTTCGATAGTGTAGTGAGTAAAGGAAATTTCTGTACTTTTCTTAGTTTTTGGAACTTTTTTCTTCTGCTAAACCAAGTTTTTCTTCTCGTAATATGCATTAGCAAGGGGGAGGATTTTGTACGAGGAAAGTCTGGAAGTGTTATTGTAATGAGACTTCATGTAATTGCCATTCATATTTGGAGTTTAATTTATACACCAAAATTAGCAACAGCTCTTCGAAGTTCACCATCACTTGAAAATCGTTTAAAAATTTATAAAGAGTCAAGTTATATCTATAATTTAAGAAGAAAATGCATCCTAGTTACCATTATTTACATAGTTTTAGTTATTGGATTAACTTTCAAATCTTTCTTAATTGACATGTTCTCAACAAGGAAATTCGGCATTACTCAAGCATGGAATTCATACGGAACAAATAATTGTAAATTGGATGAAAACATATTTTTTCATCCTAGTGTTACAAGTAGTTATTGCCTCCTGACTACACTTGCAACAAATGCAGTATGGATTTTTGGGGATTTCCTTCTAATCGTTTTGTCACTTAGTGAGTGACATTCCATTACAAAAACGTTTATGTGTTTAATGTTTTGCATTTTTATATTATAGTATATGATGTACATTATCTTAAATCTTAAATAACTAAAACTGTGATATTTAGACACGTGTTATGTAAGAAATGTTCGTTTCATACTTCATTTTGATTATCCTAGTTCTTGGAGAAATGTTCTGGAGATTAAATAAAGGGATTGAAGCTATGTCACCTGAAAGATTTTCTGCCATTGAAATTGACCTTGTTCGTGAGCATCATGGTTTAGCATCAAAACTCACATCAGTAAATTAGATTCTAAAGAGTTTTTTATTTCCTCTTAAAGTTAAAAATTAAATGCTTAAATGTAGACAGTAAAAAAAATCAAAGCTAATATGTCTGTTTTCAAAGTATATTATGATGGCATATTGAAATTTTGTTTTTTCAGGAGTTTGATGATGCTATTTCCGTCCTAAATTTGATTAATGTGATATTTCATACATCTTATCTTATACTGGCAAGCTACTCAATTCTACTTGGAATTAAAGGTACTCGGAGTCCTGGACGACGACAAGGAGAGCAAAATGCAATGTTTATTGACATTACTTGTAAATTAGCAGTTATTGCTTTTGTATTTGCGTGGAGTTTAATTACAGCTTCAATCCTACACCAAAGAGCACATACAGCGATTTCAAACGTCAGATCATGGCCTATGGTAAAATATGAATTAAAAAACCCGTACTTCAAAAAACATGCATGTATATGTTCAGGTTAATGACTAATGGTAACTGATATCTCCTGAAAAATGTTTGTATCATAGGCTAGAGAGTTTCAGGATTTTTCTTTACATAATGGACGAGCATCAGTGGTAAAAGCTTACATAAATATGTATATAATATATATGGTACTCAGCTGCGTACAACATGCATAATACATAGTATGTAGATGACATAGCTTTTTTTCAGAAAAGTTAACAGAAAAATAATTATGATTTATGTTTATGTCATTCAGATTCATGCATTTTTGGGTCAGTTGTCAACCCCAAAAATCGGATTTACATTGAGTAAATTTACAACAATCACAGCTCAATTGCTAGCACTCATCACGTTGGGCGTTGGGGCGTTTTTCGTTTTTACTCGTATTACAATTTCTTCCTGTTCGAGAAATACTCCACGGTTAATTAACCCTTGAAAATACTCACTATTAATCATAAATATATACATTTTTGTTAGCAAAGTGTTACGCTAGATAATGATATGTCTGTGTTCTGTGTTTAACTACAGTATATTATTATGATGATGATGGAAACTAGAAATCATGCATATAACCAAATGAAATTTGGGAATTAAGATCACAAGTGGTGAATTTGTTGACGTATGACATACCTTTGTTTTTTTTAAACAAAGATATTTAAATTAAGATTTGACATTTAGTATGTGGCACATACTGTATGTGCAGTAAAAAACTGAGAATTTCTATGAAAACATTTTGACAATATAATAATATGTACAACTTACGTACTATTGGTACATATGGTATGTGCTATACAAAATACAAACTATATGCCACATACAAATCCTTCAACAAAGTCCAAAACGTTTCATGTTTATACATGATTAAATGTTAAATGTGTATATGTATACATACTAGTCCTTGCAATTTCTCGACAAATGAAATCTCGGCGAGATTCGAGACCAAGAAAATCCCGAGAATCTCGTCTCGAATCTCGCCGAGATCTCGTCTCGTCCATTACTAATGTACATAGACCTGAGTCTCGGTCGAGACCGAGACCAAGAAAATCCCGAGAATCTCGTCTCGAATCTCGCCGAGACGAGATCTCGTGCAAGGACTAATACATACACTTTGACTCGATACTCTCAATAAAGAATATAGAACATAATATAAAGACGAGAAGTATGAGAAAATTTAATTATTATTTGCGATAATGAAAATTATTGACATTTTATTTCCCCTCATATACACACATATATTTATTTGCATATTATATTATATTGGGTTTATCAGTGTAAAATATTTGACATTGTAGGTTTTCTTGGGTGCAATTTTCAAGCAAACGTTTTTCGTCCTGTTTTTTTTCTGTCAAAAAATGACATTTCATAAATCGACACAGCATACTTAAATACTTGTACTTTGCATATTTGCATGCCTAAGCAAAAGTGAACCTAATTTACTTTCAATTTTCTAATTGTTTTATTGTGTTGGAGAGTATTTTGAATTTAACTGGTAAGTCTGGGTTTACACTTGTGCACATATTTGTAACATTTAATTATATGCATATACAACAAATTGGAATGTATATTCGTATACGGGTATACGTTTAAGATTTTTCATTTTTCTGTTGTAATTTGCCATGTACATCAGTGTTACATCATCTTTTTTTATAGTGTACATAATAGTTCATAGTATTTCTTGGGTTCCTACATACAAAGCTCTGTTAAATAGTTTTAAATTTTAGTCAAAATAATCATCGGATAGTCGGTCGATGGCTTATATTATAATCTTTAGTGGTGATTAGATTGTTTCGATCTATATAGACTTGAAAAATTCATGATATTTTATTATGACGGTCAAGAGGGCTATTCTCAAACAATGAGAAATTTTTGTGATTAATGTGTGTGTGATTACATTTGTATTAAACATTAAAAACAAGTATACATTGTTTAGCAATATAAATAAAAGTAACTAATATATATATTGTTAATTGTTATAGTTGTAAACTCTCTATACTCTCGATTTACTTCTTTCCTATACTTTTGAATACTACATCAATATTTTAGCTTGGAGTTTGGAGACAGGGAGCGATGAGTATAAAATATACATGTGAAGGCATTAAAAATTTCCTGGAACCGATAAAATGAAACAATAACAATAAAATGTTGTAAACTTTGTAACATTAGGTATTAGGTACACATAACTTCTTGATATAACAGTAAACACTTTTTATCTCTTCAAAATTGAAATTATTCCTATACTTTTGCCTTTTTGAAAAATGTTTAAGGTGTCAGAAACAATACACTGAGAAGGATTAGCAAAAGAATAAGCAACTATATACATATAATCTTTAATCATGGGCAGCTTAAAAGTAAGTATAGACAAACTGATAAAACTGATACACTTTTTTTGTTTTCTATTGATTGATTTGATACATTTTTTTCCATATTATATGTATCGTCATATCTATGTGTAATGTGTTTTGCATGTTCTGTGTTTCAATTTTTGCCTTAAACAGTAAATGTGATTGATTTATTAAATATTAAATATTTTTGATAAAAACAAATTGTAAAATTCAGTTTTTTTAGTTGATTTGACAAGATTTTTTGTTGTTGTTAAATTACAGGATGTAAATTTGGAACCATGTTACTATTGTTTAAAGTTGACAAGTAAAATTTGTACTCAATGCCAAGGAGTTTTTGACTGTGGAAATCATATTGACACGCAAGAGATGGAAGGACACAAAAAGCACTGCTTTCCACCTCGAATGATGATGAAAATGGACCCTGACACTAATCGTTTTCGTGCTTTTGCTACAAGAGATTTAAAACCTGGACAAGTCATCTTTAAGGAATATCCATTCATTTGTGGTCCTAGTGATTATGCTGGAAAAGCAAATCAAATTCCAACTTGTCTTGGTTGTTGTCGAACTAGTTTTAAGAAAATTCAATCCTGTCGTCAATGTGGATGGCCGGTTTGTAGTGAAACATGTTCAAAAGTACGATTTGACTTTTTTTTTTTTACAAAACTTCTATTAGTATTTTATACAAGAGTCGTTTTTGCTGTTAGTAAAAAATCAAATCATTCATGTTTTATCTCAAGATGTTTGTGATGTACAATTTGTTTATTCATATCATATCATTATTTTAGGCAAAACAACATGCTGACAATGAGTGTTCATATTTAAAGCAAAAAGGAATCAAATATCCAAAGAATATAAAACTTTTTCGTGAAAAATACTTTTTATATAAAGCCATTTACGTACTTCGAGCTCTATTGATAAGAAGAACAAAACCAGGAAAATTTGACAGCTTTATGAACCTTGCTGCAATTACAAGTGAGGATTCAGCTCAAGAAGCTAAAACACATGATGTGTTTATTTTAAAACTGCTGACAGAAACTTTTCGAGCTAGTGATCTCATTTCAAATGAAGAATCAATTTCTAAAAGTGGACCACCGGAAGTAGATTCATTAAGTAAGTAAGGCATGATTGTACAATTTAAGATAATATTTTAATGGTTGTTGTTTATGTAAAATTCTGGAATCTATCATTTTATTACAGCATTACCATTAATCGTTATATATTAGTATAATATATTACGTATGATATGCGAAACATCCAAAACAATATTCGAAATATCTGTGTTTGATGTGTGCATTGTCATATGTCATCATGTATATTGTAATTTTTAATAAATAAATAATGTGAGTCTGACATGAATTTATTTCATTATTTCGTTAACAGAAACAATCATCATCAAAATAATTGATCATCTTACTTTGTATGGTTATAGAAAACCTTTCAGTGATATTCCTGATTCCCGATGGAAAGGGTATGTTCTTTTTTTTTTATTGAAAATGTATAAAAAATAATATATTATTTCATTTTGTATTTATTTAGTTTTACATAGTATTGATTGTAATCATTTGATACCTGAGCTAATAGTAATTATTCAAGTTTAGGCTTTTTGAAAAAATATAGCTTTAATTAAAAGTAATTGTCTTGAAGCTCATGAAATAGTTTTGACTAAATATTATGTAAATAGTAAATAAATACATTACATTACATCAAATGTTATTAAAAAGGTCAAAATTGCTAAAGTGATTAATTTATTTTGTTTCATTTGTGTGAATATTTTAGACAAATAGAAGCTGTTTATTACCAAGCATCAGAGATACAAAGATCTTGTTTTCCAAATGTTAATTGGAGTATTGGTCCAGGTCCAGAATTTGTATTACAACTCACAGCTGCAAGTACCATTACTAAAATGCAAGAATTGACATTACCACTCTGTCATGATATCTATTCGCTTGGTAGTTCATTGAGACAAAAATTTATTTCCAATACTACTGGATTTACTTGTAACTGTCGTCGATGTGTGGATCCTAGTGAATTGGGTAGTTTTATATCTAGTGTAAAATGTGAACGATGTGAAAAGGGATATTTAGTGTACAAGAATCCAAAAAATCCAAAGTCAAAGTTGATTTGTACAGAAGACAATTGTTTCACTATTACTTCTGCAGTAAAAGTATGCAAAAAAGTTAAAGAGCTGTATGATGAAACTATGAATCATCAAAGTGAAAATGTGAATTTTTCAAGAATCAAAGAACTTGAAGAACAAGTGAAAGAAATTAAAGAAGCCAATTTTCTTCATCCTAATCATTTCATCATTTTTCGATTGACCTGGAATATTGTGAGACAAAAAATTCATTACCTTGATAAGTTTCAATCTCTGGAACTGTGTTCATTTTTTGACCAATGTGAATATTTATTAGAAGTAGAGAAATGTATCAGTCCAGTGAATTCACAAGAACGAGGTAAAATAAAAAATATATATCCAAATTTAAATACTTGATTTTGAATTGAGGAGCTTGGAACAAAAAGAGAATCAGCAGAATTATTTCCAATGAAACGGGGCGCTCTTTTTGCTCCAATCCCTTCAATTATGAATTTTCTATTCAAAAGTCCTTATAATTTATATTTTAATGATTTTAATCATGAATTTTAAGTCTTTAACAAAATTTTGTCATGCATTTAAATACTTGAAAGTTATTAAAAGTATTGTCCCTTTTTTTTCTTGTAGCTGAACTCTACTTTTATATGGGCAGAATTTTGACAGAACAGTTACTAAACATTGGATTATCTCAATTGGAACGAACTGAAGCTCTTGATTTATTGGACAAGATTATGGACTTGTTTATGGAATCTCGTAAAATATTTAGTTGTAGTCAAAAGGGAAAGGATGTTCATGTGGTGACTGGAGAAATGTATCATATCATGTCAATTCGAAAAGAGGCTGACGGGATGATTCGTAAGTAAAGATTGACTAAATATTTAACATAGAAGACACATACGCGGTAGTATATTCACAATAAGTGATATGTGGGATGAAGAGATTAATAATACTTGTTGTAAATATTATAGAAACTGTAAAAAAATTCATGTATGCTTATTGCTTATTAAAATATAATATATTATATGTTAATAAGTGTTACGCTTGTGGGTTAGTTAATTATGATTATTTGTTATAATTGTTAGCCTTTTCACAAAGTCTCAAAAATTTTCTGTGCTAACATAAAAATGTACATAAATCTTATACATATATTACATTTGGATTTTGTGCTAGACTAACTGCCATACTAGAATAATTTGCCGGTTTGTTTGAGGTAAATGACAACTAAAAATTATTCAAAATAGATTATGTTGTGTAAAATATACTGTGATGAATGTCAGGCTGAAAATACGTTTTTGAATTTCAAATTGTAACACTAACTTTGTTCGCTTATTTTGTCGTTTTGAAGTTCACATATTATATTTTATACTATAACATTAATTTCATGCCAAAAATGAATATCTTTATGTGAAGAATGCAATACGTCTTTGCACCTTGAGTACTTATAAAAAATAATAGTTAATAACTAGCAGAATAGTCTAAAATCATGACAAAGATTATGAGGAAAATGAGAAAATATGATATAAAGAAAACATAGTACAAAACAGCAATAGATTTTTGGTTTTCATTTTTTTTTTAAAAAAAACAGACATTTTGTAGTTTTATTGACAATGGCATCTTCATTTTTTCTTTGTCTCTTGGTTCATTTCAACTTTTCTTCTTCATCATAAGATTTGGATTACATGACTTCAGACGTATATTTCTTTCCAATAGAAAATTAACAAAAGTAACCACTCGTAAGAAAAGTATTCGTTTTATTTGTAGAGTGGAGGGAGGGGATCACAATTACATCGTTTGTAGTAGTATAAAAAATTGTGTTCTAACTAGAATTTATATATTTGAGGAACAATGATACGTAAAGTCGATTGGCTTCATTTTCGTGTGGCAATCGACAGTTGTGCTATTCTTGAATTTATTTTCCGCAGAGGAGACAGTCAGCAGCTCCTATATTTAATGTAGAAAAAATAGTTGTTGTTAATTACTTGATCATTAGAACTATTGGACATTGTACCTCTTTTGATAAAAAAAATTAATTCTATTTTCAGTTATTTAAACATTTAATGAATTTCTTGTTTGAGAAAAAAAATCACGTACCCCATCTGCCACCACCATGACCTGGTGGAAGTCCACGGACGGGTCCGTCAAATTTGGCGTATTTGCCGTCACTTGTGTCTAATCCAAAGGCATATCTTTGGCCAGTTCGAGCGTTAACTTGAGAATCGGCAGTTTTTGAAAAGATGGCTAGAAAAAACACAGCCAAACACAGGGAAAATAATTTTGTTAGATGCATTTTGTCTTAATGGTGTTCACACACTCACAAAGGAAGAATAGTTGATGTCTTGCTTGTCTTGACGTGACTGAATGATTTTTCACATGAGATTCCCTTTATAAATACCTTTACAACTCTCCAAGTACATAGTCCTTACATTCCCTCGTTTTGTTTATGTAATATTTTTTTTGTTACATGTATGAGGAACACTAATGAAGGCTGGCCATTGGCCTATCTCTGCACATGTTATTATCATTATGTTATTATGTACCCCATACAGAGTTGGGCAAAAAGGAAAAGGCAAGTAGGTAATAATGTATGCATGCATGCATGCATTTATTATAGGTGCATGTGTCTCGCATACTATACAGTGTACAGTGCATAGAGGAGAAAAAAAACAAGGAGAAGAAAATTACAATCATTCATCATGCTGTTATATTATAAAATTATTCATATTATATTTACGGTTGTAGGAAAGGAATTGGGAAGAATAGATGACATAATAATAATCATTGTCCCTGATCCTCTCTACACGTTGTACAAACTATATAATATCCAGTAAGTAGTGTATCAAAGTGCATTTTTATTTTCTGTGTATACAATAAACTATTTGGTAAATCAAGCTATAAAATTAATTGCACATTAATTTGACATGTCTATTGTACGCATAAGCTTGTATTTTGAACGGTATCAAGAATAGAGAATCAATCATAGGTTAAAAAAACGTCTGTTGATCAAATGTACATGTGTGTAAATTGTATATAGGTATAAGATTATAGATAAGAAATACGATAAGAGAAGTATAATATCTTACAATCATCAAAATCATAGTTTTTAAAGTTGAGAAACATACTTAAGAGAGTTTTATTTCTATACGATGTGTTAATGGTTTTACGGCTTGTATAATGGGCTTTATTTCTAAGATGGACTCCTGCAAATAAATGTGGATATCACATGGTTTGCTTTGGTACATAGGTAAATATAAATGTAGATGTAGATATGTGATTGTTTTTTTTTGTCAATGTGTAATGTGTGTACAGTGTACAAGTTGTTGAATGCAAAAAATTCATGGTATATGCCTATAAACGTATGTATAATGTATATAATATGATATACACGTTAGATTGCGAGACACTCCGCACATTCACCCTTTTATTTACATTTTTTTTATCTTCCAAAAGATTCTTTTAGACGACAACGGCGACGAACTGTTTAACAGCAAGTATGCCAAGGCAAGTGCGATTATTATGAATAACAGTTTATGCTACTTCTTCTTCTTCTTCTACGAATGCAACAACAAAGAACGAAAGGGAGATGAGAACTCAGAGAGACAAAACATTAGGTATATGTACACAAACCAGTCAGCATAGGAATCATCACTTCATCATCGCACATCAAACAAATAGCACGCTTCCGCATATGTATAAAACGTAGGTACATATTACATATCTTACCTACTATACACCTGTAAAATCTGAGTAAAACAGAAAGGAATGCATATAGTATATTATATTGTTTAATTATTGTCAGCCGACAAATTTTACTTACACTTTACATTGTATTATGAATTACAAACTGTCAAATCTAATAATATTTCCGTGCTTGTACAACTGCAAAACTGTGTATATTTGCACCAACAATTTTGGCAACGTTAATATGATTTTGTATTTTTTTCGTACATAGTGGACCTGCATAACAAAGAACAATGATGACCATCATAGTACATGTTTTAATGAGGTTTATATAGTCAGTCAAATATATGAAACATATTACTCATAAACTCATGATATAATTTGTGTAGTAGAGCAAAATTTACATTAAATTTGTATGAGTAGGTAATTCCTGCAAAATAATTAAATGGTCTAGTCGAAGATATCAAAGTTCAAGCATTATGTATAAGTGTTTGTACTGAACTTTTTAGCATTGCTAATTTTTTTTATGTCAGTTGTAGATTTTAGGAGCTAGAAGAAACTGTTCGCTTTTGTCAAACTGATTTGACGTTTGATCTCATTATAACGCGTGTACATTCTTTAAATTTCCTAGTTTGTAAAAAGTTGTTTACTCAATCATATTTAACTTTTCGAGTCTGCAATTCAAAACATTCTGAGACGTTCATCTGTTATAAGTTATAAACATATCTGCTGTATAATATGTCTAAGGACTTTCTTTTTGCGAAATTTTAATACATATCCTTGATTTGATGGTCACAACAACAAGGACTTAAAAAGGGATTTTCCAATGTTGAATATTGAATGGATTTTGAGAATTGATTTCGGGACATCTACATGTGCTGTAGGTGTCATATTGACAATATTTGTCAATATGATAGTCAATAGTAAATCGTGAACAGAGAACACATAATAGTGTGTATATTATACACATTTCTATTTACTGTTTACATATTGTGATGTTGCTTCTACACTTTCAATTGTCAATATTACAAAGGAATGCTAATATTAAAAAGTCAAATAAAGGGGAAGAAACACAATTATTATTATCTAAAAGTTTTATTATGTATTATTATGCGGTAATATTTTATACATTTTCGACTGTGGATAGTAAGTAGTAAGTATAGGTATTCAATGACCATAATATATAACGCACATAAATGTAAGAATTTACAGCATATTGTAAATGTGGATATTATGTAATGTGTAGGAAGATGATCATTGGTGAGATGCATTAATAATTTCCGACTAATTCGTCACATCTATAGTCTGTACGCAGGTAAATTCATATTCATTTCCCTTTCCCATATGGAAGATGAACAACTTGTATTGTAAAATAGATATGTAGACAGTACCCAAAGTACACAGTATGTATGCGAAAATTTCCGCTTTCACAGCACCATTGCTAATTAATGTCTGTCAACAATAATCATCATAATACATGTGGATGCATCTTTTTATATTATATCATGTAATTTGTAATGCTAATAATTATTATTATTAGGCTGTTTAAATACAAACAATACTACAAATTTTTAGTTTATATAACATTTTAATGTTGATTGTGTAGTTTGTAGCATTTGTGCCGTTTGAAATGCGTATATGTGTGTGATAAGAAAAAAAGGCACATGGAAATGAAAGACAAGGTGTATTTTGTATGCATGGCTCTTCGTTACTTTTAATTTTTACATTGTCGTTTCCAATCAATCCTTTTCATTCTGAGCACTGTTTCTTTCTTTTATTCAGTCTTCAGTCGTGATAGCTTCAAGAAAAAAACATACAATAGTGAGCCTCTTTTGCTTTCAAATGAGTCAATATGATATATTGTAAATTGTAAATGCTTGAATGTAAATTACAAAAAATACATGTATCCAATGAATTTTTTGTGTTTTCAATATTTTGGGCCTAAAATATGTTTCTTGTTACTTGTTATCTACAGTCTACAGTGGTATTCGCATATTCAAAAACGTGTTCTTTTTTATGATTAGTCTTCCTGTCCATTTAATCATGATTAACGCATGCATGTTGGAAAAGCACAAAGCACACGTACCTGTAGCTTGGGCATTACACATGTCTGACACGTTTCAAGATTATGAATCGCGATGCGTTTATCCTCTTCTCTGTTGTCATTTTGAGTTACGAACGGAAACATGAGTAATCAATAATCAGTAGGCAAAAGAAATGAAGAGTGCATCTATGCTATAGCCAAAATCTGTCAGACACAAATGGCACGCATAAATACAAAATACAAAAGTATGTAGTATGCAGAAGCAGTGTACAGTCAACAGTACAGAAACTAGAAACCATGTAAATACAGGACACCTTTTATTTACAAAATGTTGCATTTCTTGGTGTTTCAGACATTTGTAGATTGAAGACTACAGTTGCCACAAAATTTAAAATTCATTATTTCCAAACTGAAATCGGAACTATGAAAAGTTGTTAGGCCACAGCCAATAGTATCTTATTCACTACTCACTACCTTGCAAAACTACTTTGTAATGTATAGGATACTCAATAGTCATGCAGGTTCTGTTGAGTTTTGAGGCACTCTCGACCGCGTTTCCTTTGTCCTAGGTAATTTTTTCAGTGATGCAACGAACGCATGTAAGTACGCATAATCCCTCATATAACTCATAATGCATGTTACTCTACATTCTATGTACACATTATTTTATACAACGATTTAATATGTGCAATTAGACTACTACATTATATGTATTCTAGTGTATTTCTTTGCTACTGTACCTTGTGTAAAATGATAATTATGAAATTCATCTCACAGAAAAAAAAACACAGACGCGACAACACTTTGAAATCTTTGAATGCGGAAAGTATGTACTAGGTTTGTGCAAAAATTATGTAATGCACCTCTACAAAAGATGCTTCAGGATGCCTCCACTATCAATTTTGTTATTGTTATTTGATGGCAGTGAATGTCTGCTTGAAACTCCACAAAGTAACTCAACATACAATACATACATATACCTATATTATGAAGTAGAGAACAAAGCGTAATCCAATATTAAATATCATATGTGTGCATATTCCCCCATAAATATGTGCAAGAACCCAAACATTAACCATGAGTTGTTTCTTGTTTCTTGCAATCAACCTTTATGTATCTCTAATCTCTATATCATCGAGGAAAAGTAATATATATAATATATTGTGTACATTGTACATAGAAAATACATATCAGTTTACATTCACATATTGAAGACACTTGACAGAAAATGGTATAATGGTCAACACTTGATGAAATCATAAAAGTGATATGTTATGTAAATGTCCTGTTTGGTTTAAAAAAAAACAAGCCGAAAATAGCAAATTGTAAGTACTGTAGAGCAGAGGTGGCTAGAAAACCGAAGATGAAAAAACGTGGTGCATTTATAGACAAAAGAATGCCAATAATAAACGTATTACAGTTATTATCTTGTATCTCGTACTTGAAATTGGAATTCATTGAATTTTTACATTGTCGTAAAATGTAATGAATAATATATTTTGTTGCAGATCTATCCTTTTTGTCCTTTCCTTTCGATCGCATGATTTAATTATTCACTTGGTCTATTCAAATAGGTCAATTCAGTGCTGAGCTAGTTGTTATAATATGGCACGGAAAAGGTTCACTGGTGATTAGTTAGTTATTCTAATGACAAAAATTTACTACATTTACCACCTACAAGAAAAAAGCATAGTGTATAATGCATAGTATTATTATTATTCCGCAACAAAACGACAATAGTTATTGTCATCTGTCTAACGTCTAACCTACAGAGGTAATCGAAAAACTTTGTCGGCCTCTAGTCTGTGTAGCCTGCAGCGTAACATTGTAACTTGATTGTAATGCAAGTATTGAGAATTGTGATGTGCATTAAAAAAGTTCACCTTAAAAAATAAAAAAGAAGCAACCATTATATTCACATTTAAATACGTTATGTGACAAACTCCCGTGAGCACACAAATAACGACAATCCAATGCAATGACAAGCAAGTCCTCATAATTTTGCATTGTGATGAGTTTACAAGTACATGTAGATTATAGATATATTATACAATATACAACAATGTACATACTTACGTCGTACATACTTTAATAAACCCTTTGCATCTTGAAGGCAAATGTGTATTATGCATTATTGTGTTACACGCTACATTATGCTAGTGGTAAGTGGTAATACATAGACTAAAATCCTATTACATTATACAGTCCTTCTGCATCATCCAATAGGCAAATTACAGATGATTTTCTGACTGCACGCAATAATATGAGTTCAAGTCAAAATCGCATTCTGGCATGTATTAAAACTTTTAATTTAAAAGTACTTGGTACGCTTAGCGTTTTACATTCGTCATTCATGCATTAATTTTCATACAATTTAATGATTATGACCAAAATATGTCAAGGAACATCAAATATAATAAGGCTGACAAGAAAGACAAATTTTCGCGATTAAAGTTCAATCAAGTACTGTGGTTATGATTCATACTCGAGATTCTTCTTTTGAAAAGTTATCAGCTTTTTAATGAACACAAAATATATTTTTCATTATTCATTGTATACAAATTATAAATGAATAAAAATGCACTGAGAACAAGGTTTTACATAAAATATCAAATAACACAACATCTATAGATATCTACATGACAAACTTTATTAAATATTATGGTTTTAAGAATAAAAACAAAGAACATAATAAAGCATAATATTGTGGTACACTGTATACAAAAGACGAAACTTTAATATAATAACAAATAATAACAGTAAAAGGAAAGAGAAAATAGTATGGAACTTGAGACTTAAGAACGTAAACTTAGGCAATCTTCACTATGCATTCGGGAAATAAAAAATCATGAATATTGTGCCTACAGCAATGGATAAAACAGTAATGGACACACATATTTTCCCCGCCAGACTAAAACCAAATTGATAAAATGATATTAACGTGTTTGTATTTTGTAGAGGATGCACATGATCATAAAACTCTTAAAGTTCACTGTTTATTTTTTTTTGGATAACGTATGCACTGATGAAATTTCTTACCAGCAGGTTGGTTGTCTTAAAGCTTCTTCGTCATAAGTAATATATCGGCGATTGCTTCGTCTTCTTTTGTCATCCGTTGTTACATCTTCGTCAGTGCTATCACTTTCGAAGTCACGGTACATTTTCCAAACCTTGAACACCCTGTTTTATCTGTTTCAAATTAAGCTACCTAAAGCTGATTGAAGGCAAAAATTACGAGCTTACAAATTTAATTAGTTGTTTTTTATCGGTAGTAGAATTATTTACTATTACGTTACGAAATGTACAGTGTCGAAAATATACACAGATATAAAATGATAAAAGAGCGAGAAGTGAGAGTGACATCACAAATCGAAATGTGAAAATTTATTTTCTATAATATAATATTGTTTCTATCTGGTACATTAACCATAGTTACGGACTTAATCGTGGCTATGCTTAACACGTTTTTAGTGTTGTGCTGTTGAGTAACTCCATGGCATTATGAATGCGAGTTGATGAAATCACCTTTAATGTGTAATATATTTATGCACTATTGCGTGGAAACTTAAAACTGTTTTTCTATATATACAGTATTTTCTATATATAGAGTCTATATTATAGACTGAAGCATCAAGTACGTAAATTTTTACACTACACAAGTAGTAAAGGTTTCAAAAGCATGTTTTTTATTTGAAATTTTTTGGTAAATATTGAAAACATTGTTTAGTAGGTTGTAGCATGTAGCATAGCAATATTAAATTTACATAACATAATCAATTCTAAAATTTAGTTATAGTTAATATTGAGTAATAGTGATAATTAATTTCCTGAAATGATGTCTGACAAGGCAAGAGAATATAATGATTAATAATTAATAATATATGTAATCTACTAATTGAATTTCCTCGTAGAAGATGTGGAACGACCCCACATCTTACGTTGCTACAGCATAATATACTGAGATTTTATTATTTTTCATCCATACACACCTTTAAAAATTACTTTTCAACATATAAGAAACTCTTTTTGGACTTGGAGTATTCTAACACAAACATAAACATTCCAAAAACTATAAATACATAAACTGTATTCCTATTTCCTAACAAAATACATATATAATATATATTATTCTATATAATATATCTGTCTCTTAAACACAACAAAGTTTTGTGGAAAAATATTATATTCTTTGTACAATTAATCGGGAACATAATATATAGGTAGGCACTATATGTAATACCTATACATGGTAATAATATAATTATCAGTTATCTGTTTTATCAGATTACTTTTTTCTGTAAAGTTTGTGTTAAAATATTACCGATATTGAAAATTACGACGCATAAATTCTGCATTTTTTTGTTCCACAAACATGAATTTTCAAAGACTGTAATATATTTCATATTTTGTTGTATCATAATTATTATTAATTATTATTATACTTGTATTGTGGGTAGATGTAGGTAAAACGAATGCTTAGCCAACATATACAATAGACTACACAGTGTTAGATAATAATATAGTAATCTTTTATTCCTTGAATGTGCATATATAGGCACTATAATTCTCAATTTTCGTTATTAAGCCATATATTGCACATAGTAATAACAGTAGTGGACGATTAATATTAAAGAGTTGTATTTTTTACGATTCGTACAAATGCTAAAACCTAACTCATAATTTATTAACTGTTCATAATAGTAGCAAGACGTAAGACAGAGTCAGTCAAATGACAACAATCACAATGGTCAAAAGGTGGTAGTAGCTGACAGTTGAACAAGAATACATAACTTGAAATATTCATAATATATTATGGATTCAATCAAATATTATATACTTTATGATTGAAAACTGATTTCGAAAACACAGTTTGCGAATACCTCTCATCTCAACACAAAAATTGACGAATTGGATATTGGATTTATATGTAGATTTAAAATACTATATACACAGAAAACAAACATAAATTTATTATAGTATTATATTTATATCACATCACCAATATAACTGTATAAAATTACTCTGGTGTGCGAAAGAAACTTAAGCTTTCACTATATTTTATACACATTTTGCATTATGCACTGCACAGCTGCAATTTTTTGTAGGTGTAACACTGTGTACTGTATTGGAAGCTGTCCTTAACTTTTTTTTTGTTTTTAGATAACAGGTACTATATTACACACAGCAGAGTACAGCATACAGTTCAACAATATCATAATATTATGATACTATGAATATACTGCATTGCGTATTTTATAATAAAAAAAAAAACGATAACCATTTGTGGTTAGAAATTCATTTTAGGATAACAAACATCACGAGATTTCTTGTTTCCTTATTTTTTACCTGAATATTCAAAAGACTTTGTAAATTAACTGATTAGAATTTAGGAGCAGTTGGATAGGGTGGCATTTGTTGTTGATGTTGCTGTTGTTCGTGACTATATGGAGGAGGTGGCAGTGGGTATCCAGGCTGTGGGAACCCTTGTTGAGGAAATCCGGGTTGAGGTCCATATCCTTGTTGAGGTTCATATCCTTGTTGAGGTGGATATTGGGGATAAGGTTGATTTTGAATTGGTCCAGGATATTGCCCTTGTTGAGGGAATCCAGGTTGTTGAGGTGGGTAATAAGCTCCTTGTTGTTGTTGAGGATAAGGTCCAGGTTGACCATATGGCATCGCTTGTCCGGGCACTGCACCTACAATTAGAAATATTAAATTTAAATCAGCATCCCTTCCATTATTTAAACTAATACATCTACTATAATACTATTATAGAATAGACTCATAGCAAAATGTATTCATGTACCATAATACATGGGTTGACCAGGTCCTGGTTGATTTTGTATTACAACAGGATGAGGCTGTGATTGACTTCTACCTGAATCTAAAATAAAGATGAAACACAATAGTTGTTTTTATTTATATCATCCGTCAACTGCGCTTACATAATAACCATCAAGTATCAACTTCATCTAATCTCGTGACACATGAGTCATGTTATATTATGAAATTTTTCTAATCTTTTCCTATCACTTAAAATGGTTAATTATTATAATGATAATAATAATTGTAATAATTGTTAAATTAAATTTGCAACGATTGATTCTTTACTTTAAGGTTTCATATTTTTTATAAAAATTAAAAGTAAAACATTTAAATTGACAATTTTATTAATGAGACTTACCACCTCCTTTGCAAAGACTCAAACAACAGTAACAACAAGCTGCACATAAAGCACATTCTACCAAATCGTCTAATTCACACATTTTTATTTATTCACTATAGTATAGGAATTTAATGAAATAAAAAATGTAATTGCAAAATTCCAAAATGTAAGGTATGCAAAAATTTCTCAAAATCAGCAAACTATGTTATTGAAAGGCTACAGATAATTCACAATTCACAAGGACAGACTTTATTGGAATTCTAATACTATTCCAAATCTCTTTTAATTTCCAAAATTACGGCAATATAACCTTTCTCTTTTCAGTATAACAATTTCCAGAATTAGAATGTACAACTGTATTTAGTTAATTAAATTACGATTGAAATTCGTAAACGTATATATAACCAACGCCTTAACTTTTACTTCAATTTAAATGTCCTTCCAAACAGTCAGTCAGCTCTGTGACTGTATCGATTTATACCACAGGCTTTGCTATGTTATATACAAGTACAGAGTACTACACACACAACATACTTGTAGAGGCCAATTTTATACACGGAAAATGTTTTATGGAGAGTAACATGAAAGCTGTTTATATTGCATTTTATTAAACATATCTATAATATCAGTATAATAATCATAACGCACTTATAAGGCCTTACACGATTATGGTCTAATGCTACTACTAGTGGTATTAAACACATAAATCGAATATCACAAAAAGTGCACCCTGTGGATATCCCATTTTTCCGATAAATACATATGTAATAAATAAAATACATCATAATATGCATGTTACGTATTACGTGATTCAACAGCCGATGTGACTATGAGTCACTAAACTATATTATGTGGTGTGTTACAAAGGATTAAAATTACGGTAGACGAAATAAAAAAGTAACAACAAGTTTTGCAAACAGTGTTCCAGGGGTTAATCAGATTATGTTGACATGCATACATTCAGCAATGTTCAAATGTCGCATGTATACGCTGTATTCTATAATATTATACGAACATTGAAATGGCAAATTTATAGCTATTTATTTATTTCACAAAGCAATAGTAATGGTAACATTTGTATGAAATTCAACATGGGAAACTTTATTCGGCAAAGTCTACAATTTTTATGAGTTTAATGACTTTTTACTTTTATAATAATATAGACCTTTAGACTTATGCTGAATACATCGTAAGGAAACTATACAAACTTAGAATTTAGAATGATTTGTAAAGGTTCACAAACCAAACGAAAAACGATTGCTATAACCAAAGCATAGAAAGGAATAACTGGCACTATTTTGCACTCTGTGTATTTTGGTCATGTGTAAATTATTTTGCCGCAAAATATTTTTTGCTGAAAAGAGTGGTTTATGAACTTGAATTGTGGAAAGTATCAAGTTTCGACTTTGTCCCGTTTCCAAGTTACAACAGATCAAAGTCATGAACCCTCAAAATATGCAATCCACTTTTACAAAATTTTGTCGACATAATATTTTTCTTAGATCTAGGGCGGCCTCGAAAACAAATGATTTCCAAACTCCGTTTTCTACAGACATACAACAAGGTCTGGAGAATCCAATAGCACCAAGTTTTAGAAAAATCGGAGACCCCCAAGTACAATAGCTGATCGCCAAACGTAGTATGTCAGTAAAAAGTTGTTTTCTTCAGTTTCATGCACATTTTGTACTGTAGCAGACGCAAACCGTAAAATAATTAGATGACGGCTAAATTATATTGAAGCTCAGAAATAAAGGTTGTAAACCAGTGAGAAAAAATACCCTGAAAATATACTAGTGGCTTGCCGTACAATTTTGAAAGTAGGTATCGAAATTTTTGTCGACAAATGTCACAGTAAATTTTCATGATTTAAGTCGTTGTGTATCAAAAAGCAGGCAGCTCCCGGATTTTCAAATAGGCTTTTTAGAATTTGCCAGACCCTTCTGCATTAGTCTGTTCCCAAAACCCGAAACTAATCCCAAGGCTTTTGAAAAACTTACCACCTTTTCAAAAAATGAACCGAAATCGTTCCATTTTTTCAACTTACATTCAGAAGGGACCAGTGAAGGCCTGAGTAAGCTTTTAAAATCGGGCAAAGGTAAAATTAGTTCTTCAATTAACAAGCATTAGTAATCCAGGAAACATTTGGTTTGGGCTTGCCTTGTTGCTGTTTCTCGCCCAAAAATGTACAGAAGTACCAAAAAGCAAAAAATCTCGAATCGTACGAAAATACTTAAACCCACACAACTTTCCACACCGGTGCTCGATGAAAAAAGTTTGGGTAATTATGGAAAGGCCATGTAAACGTCTTTTAATATTTATTGTAGGTAATTAAATTTTCTAAAGGATGTAAGTAGAAATTCGAAAAATATTTGTTGAAAAACGTGGATTCGAGTAAATTTGGGGCCTTCAACAGAAGGTCACATACGTGGGCCACAATAGGATAATATGAGCCAGTAAATATCAGGACATCTGAGTAAAAGTATGGGGTCTAATGTGGTACAAGACTCGTCGCGATCACTTTTCTAGAAAGAGTTCTGCAGCAAATTTACTGTCAGTGCCAGTTATTCTTTTCTATGCTTTATATAGAAAATAGAAATCAAAGTTAAGCTTTCAGTCAGATGTCAGATGAGACAATATATGATATGTGAGACAGGGAAAAAATGTCAACTGATAAGAGTCATGTGCATTTGTTTACATGGTCAATGTTCAATGGTCAATATCCCATGCATGATATTTTGTACATACCGTAATACGTTTTATATTGAGTTTAAAATCTTGTCCAGCAATACGACTGTCCATTGGTAACATGCAAGTTTTCTTGCATGTTACCAATGGACAGTCATGCAAGTTTTCTTTAAAAATGATAAGGCCGAACTGAAATACTGAAAGTATCTACATTCTACATACAACCACAGAATAAATAGTGATAACATTTTATCATCTTCTGCATTAAGTTAACTTTACAGGGTATTGGTAACGTCTTTTTTATTTTGGAAAAATAAAATGGGCAAAAGGGCGTCTCATTCTGTAACCTAAATGTGTACTATCAATTATACATGAAATGTAAACAACAAGAAAAGTAAAACTTTTATCTCTGACTCTAGTCAGTAGGACAAAAACGTTTCAAAACTTTACAACTCAATGTTTTGTCTCTGTAACATTGTACTTTATCTTCAAGTTTTTAAATTACATGAATTCTATAAAACCGTGTAACTTTCTTTTCCAAACACTTTGAGTTGATAATTTTGATTATTCTGAAATTCAATAAACACAAAAGGGGAAACACAAATTTCAAAACATGAATTTTAAAGTAGTCTTGCTGATTTTTTTAAACTGGAATAGTTTTTTGGCTAATGGCTTACTAACACAGAATAATCCACAAAACCAAGTGTCTTTTGTAGATGAATCCAAAAATTTCAAAGTCAGTTCTGAAAATTCAGAACTGATTAATAATGAAATTGAAAAGCAGGAGCCAAGCAAAGAAATGGGAGCAGGTTAACTCAATACTATCAGTTATCAATATAACATATTATATCTTGAAAACAAAATTACAAAAATACACATTTAAACAGTATAAATAAGATATTGTAAATTTTAAGCTAGTATCCAATGTGGAGATGTTTTGACTGGTATGACGGGAATAATTGCTTACAAAGTTGGTCGTCCATTTGACAACAACGAAAGATGCACATGGACCATTCATGCTCCACAAGCTGCAAGTATCAGATTTGAGATTGAGGAAAATGGTATTATTGAAGCAGCCGCAGATAATATCAAAATCGGATTTTTTAGTGATGCGGACTACAAAAATATTGCAGACTACCAGGAATATGTTTTGTACGTATTTTAGAATTTTTACTTCCTTAAATTTTTATGCATGTATGATCTAACAAGTATGTATGTGATGTATTTTTCCGTAATCCATACCACATTATTTCTGTTGTAAACTGTAAAAAGGAGGAAAAAATTCAAAATTTTAATTGCAAGTGTATCATACTTTCTTCTTTAAAATAGGAGTCACAACTCGGAAAATAGAACTATGACTGTTCCTGGTCCAGTGGCCTATGTTCGATTTTTTTTCGAATGGCGCTATTACTGGATTCGGATTTCGTATTTCATACCGTGGCAAGAAAAGTTCAATAACATTTCCATTTAAATTCAGTAACTATTTTTACAGTGCTCCTTATGGTAGAATTCGATACCCACTTGGAAATGTACCTTATTCTCACTTGGAACGAGTTTCATTTACAATTAAACTTTCTGCCCCTGGATATCTTGCTCTGAAGTACTACGATGGCAATTGTGGAGTGGATAAGGACTTCTTATCCATTTTTATACGAGATGAACGTTTGCAACCTATCAGTGATAGCTATCAGTAAGTGTCCGCAATCCCCCTTTGTCTTTGTTACACAAGTATAATTCTATACAACTTATGCCAATGACTTAATAATTTATGCATAGCTCAGTTTAAGCATACAATATGTCAAAAAGTGTTTAAAAAAGTGCTAAAAAATGGAGCATTTTTTTGCGTGGCTTTAAACTGCAGGTTTTGCAACTCTTCTGTGGCTCAAGTCCCCGCTTGGAATGTTGCTGGGGAGCTTCTTATTACTTTCCATACAAGTATGTCAGGAGAAAACCGTGGATTTGATTTGATTTGGGTTCCTGCATAGCACTGAGCGTGTGCATCGACGCTGTAGATAATTATACTTTGAAATCTATGCAATTCGCTGTTCTGAAACGAAAATCTTTTTGAGGTGAACAGTCTCATTATATTCGAATATCCTACACACTGTCCGTCCAGAATCAAAGTTGGTGTGAACTCAATTTTAACTCCCGCTTTTTTGACCTGTAGAATTTCTCAAGGAAATGTCCTAACTTTGTCTAAGACAAATTTTGAAAGCTTAAGAAAAGCACTATTTAATAGTGATGACAAATTAAAATTGAACTATCACTGCGAGTCATAAAATGCAAATGAAGTTCAAATTGCGTTCACACCAACTTTAATTCTCGATGGACTAGTAGGTACACTTGAATTATGTGGTTCAACCTTTTATGAAATTTAAATGAAATAAACAAGACCAAAATTTTTATATACATACAAAATGAAGTCACGTCCCAAGTTCGAATACACGGAGTTAGAATGCGGGTTTTTTCAATGAGTTAGAAAATACCATGAGTTAGAAAAATCAGTGAGTTAGAATTGGA
>JAQGBH010002573.1:0-23751 GCA_034698265.1 Sminthurinus aureus
GAATACGTGTGTGAAATTTGGGCCGATTTAAAAATCATGACTGCGTCAATTTTACATTTCAGAAACCTTTACCCATACATACATACGCTTAGCAGTCGAGCAATTTTTATTTAGTAGACAGACTGCGTGTCTTTCTTTCTCCCACATTTTATGTACACTGACTATTATTACATGTTTGTGTAAATTGTAAATGTATGCATTCCGCATTCATGTACATTTTATATTGTACAGTATATACGCACAAGACATTTTTCGCTCGTTTCATCACCATTCTTCATCTTGTGCCGTATTATGTTTCACTTGAAAAATAACTAGTTGTGTATCTACTATCTACTCTCCACTGTCTACAGCCTACAGTCTACAATCTATAGTATATGTTACCTAGTCATGTCG
Organism: Sminthurinus aureus; assembly: GCA_034698265.1. Lineage (NCBI taxonomy): Eukaryota > Metazoa > Arthropoda > Collembola > Symphypleona > Katiannidae > Sminthurinus > Sminthurinus aureus. Next base: position 394 of record JAQGBH010002573.1, read on the forward strand.
AATGTCGAGGTAGGAGAAAAAAAGCATGACGAAATTATATACTCCCACTTATTAACTAGAAAATACACCACTGGAAACTAGAAACGCATCCGACGTACGCTATATTATGTATAATGTATAATATATTATGAAAATATGCAGTTGTATAATATTTTATGTATAAACTTCTAGATTCCAGATACTAGATACTAGATGTTAGATGTTACAGCTTTGCGGGCTGTTATCATTATTATGATTGTTAGTTGTTAGTTTGAGGGGAAAATTCTAGTAGCGATACCTTTTTTATCTCCACCTCGGTGCTCGGCTCCTCGTTCCCGGCTCCAGATTCTCGGCTCTTTTGGAAGCACAGAAATAGAGCTCACTTACATCCACATATTCATGTACAAGGTACACACTAGTTATCTCCAAAAGCCGTCCTTCTCCTTTGACGAATGGAACGAATGGGAAAGGAAAGGGAAATCTTAAGTCAAGTCAAAAAAATTTCACTCGTTCGCTTTTGGTCTTGTGGTTGTGGTTTTGCTTTTGGTCGTAGTCCTGTAAACAAAGTAGAAAAAAAAAGATACGAGTTTTATCAGTTGCAATTTGCTTACTCAAGAGTTGTTGTTATTCACTCGGAAAAAGGTCTATAATAACTACATTGGTAGTCAATATCGCGTATTTTGTATTTTGTATTTTATATTTTATATTTACTGCATGTATCAAACATGCCTTATGCATTCTGTACGATGTATATTGTGTACATTGTACATTGTACATGAAACATGTAAAAAGAGTCTAAGTCTCTTTCTTTGTTATCTGTGGTTTGTATAGGAGCGGGAGGTTTGTGAAACAAGTTAGCGAATTATTTTCTACTAGTTGTGGGTTTTTTTTGCATTTGGTTTACCGTATACCACTTCCAGCCTTTTGAACTCTTTCGTCATTTCTTTTATCTATTTAAAACTCTGTCAGACTGAAAGAGTTTCATTGAATTGAACAGACATGTCATTTGCCATTTGCCATGTGCACCTTTCCATTACAAAGGGAGAAAAAGGGTGATCATAATGCATATATCATATATGCATATTATAGATTCATCAAAGTTTTGTTGAATCTATTGAGTTTTGTTTTGGGCAAAAAAAAAACAGCAATTAATTGGTAGATAATGGCCCAATGATCTGCTCATTGCTCATACTTTTTTTAGTACAATCGACAGTAGACAGTTGTCAGCAACTCAGCGACTTGCAAAATGCTTCAACACTCAACACTCAAAACTCGTTACAAAATGATAAAATGGAATGACAAATCTCTCTCAAGAGCTATAATATAACATTTCATTTATGATGTGTGCTTTTTCTAATAATAATTATTATTATTACACAGTAATTACTAATTTAAATTATGATGAATGCTGAATATAACAGTGCTGAGAAATTACTGTTAGTATATTACATGATACATGATATAATAATATTATGACAATAAAGTTAAAAGTTAAAAGTATCAAAAACTCAATTATAAAAAAAGAAACAAAGAGGCAGAAAAAAATCAGGGGGTTGAAGGAAAATAAAAGCATTTTTTCACGTTACCGAGAACAAAATGCATATAGTTCATGTATTTGTAATTTGTACATTGCTTTGCAATCAGCAATCACAACATTGTTATTATTAACTTTTTTAGTTGATTGTGGTTCTGGTACTGGTCAATGGTTGTGAGTTGTGAGTCCGCAATTTATACTTTCAGATACGTCCAGAGTTCTGAGGTCATTTGTAACAAAATCGTAATCCTAAATTGGTGGAACAAAGTAGGTTTAGGTTCTACATGTACTACATACTTACTATATTCTGTTTACGGTGTGAACATAGAGTAAATAGGATATAGTAGAATACCATATTATGTATGTGCAATGTACAAAACACAAAAGGTGAAAGTCTTGAGGAGTAAGTAAGTAAGTAGTAGCTTTCCCGGTGGTCGGTGGTATAATATGAGAGGTGCCGTTTTATGAGATAACTTGTGAAAGAATCGATTGATTAAATCAATGTTATTACTTGTGTGTAGTCTACTTTTGGGTTTGGTTTGGTTTTGGGTTTGGTTTTAGTTTTGGTTTTGGTGCTTTTTCCACCTTTTCCTCTTTCTTGCCTTTGGTTTTAGTTTGAGTCTAGTTTCTAGTTTAGTTTTCTTGTCGGATTTACAATATATTTTTCTATCAGAGTCTAGAGTCTGGGAGTTTATAACACATAAGTACTTGACGAATTTCCCTGTATTTTCTCTCTCTCTCTAATATACTACTACTACTATTTACCATTTAACTCACACCGTACACTTTTCATCAAATAAGTTCTGGCTGAGCTTCTGTGTGAAGAGTGAAGATAACATCAAAGGCTCAAACACGCTACATGCTCTGTGCTCGACGTTCGATGCCGTACTTTGTAAGTTGCACGTTATTTGGTAGGATCCGGATTCGTATTCGATTGAATATTGGATAGATATGAGTCCAAATACATCTATCATGTACATTGTACAATGTACATACTACATACATATTTCACATATATTATAGATATTTTATACAGCCTACTCTGTACATTATGCATCATACATCATACAAGATACGTCTAACTTGTGACGGTAGGAAAGCTAAAAGAAAAGTAGAAGCTAAAAGCCCACACCTCAAGTACCAAATCACCATGTATCACATGTATCAAGTGTACCATCGTACAAACTACAAACGCAATACTTTTTTTTCATCCTCATTCCGAGAAATGGCGAGAGAAAATGACAGGGAAACTTGGAGAAAATATTTACAACTTTTTGTACACTTGTACTTATTCACATTCACGTAGCTCATAAATAAAACCATGTAAACATATTATATTCCTCGTACATATCAATTCAATATGCATGCTCAATGTTCAATGCTCAATGTTCCGCACTCAACTTGTATTGATTGTTTTCAGTGTGATATGTGGATTGTAGGCTTTAGATACTAAATAAATACTAATATAAATATGTAGGCATAACAGTAGACAGTAGACATACATTTTAGATGCCGAGTTTTTGAATCATCAAAGTTTCTAGTCAGAGAGCAGAGAGCAAACGAGAGAGAGAAAGATGCAATAAAGTGGGAGGAATACAAAATGCAGACTACACATGTAAAGTCAGTAGGTGTATTCTTTTATTTATTTATTTATATTTATTTACATTTTCTAGGTGTACAATATTTTACCTCAACACGTGGCAGCTCATTTTCTCGGCTCAAGACGGAGGAAACATGAAGAACTGTACTCTCAAAGTTACAGTGAAGTTGGAATACTGTTTGCATCCATGCCCAACTTTTCAGGTTAAACTTTTTTCTTTCTCTACCAACTACCAAAGTTCTACATTCTATATGTTCTATATTTTCTATATTCTACGTTCTACGTTCTACAAAGTATGTTCAATGTACATACAATGTGCAATGTATAATCTACTGTCCGTCCAAGTGTGAATACATACATACGCCTCTATCCCTAGTTTGTTTGTGATTCCCAGTTCACATCAAAGGACAAAGGACAATGTTCCATGTTTTTACTTCCCACCCACTGAAAGAGTATAAAAATAAATAATAAATGATTCCACAACACCTCGTCTTTTACCCTTGTAAATTGTAAATACTAAACGATCCTACTTTATACTTTATACCACGAATTAGGAATCACAGGGATCACGAGCAAAACAAATTAATGACTGTTGATTATACGTTGTATGTTGTAAATTGTAGGATTTCTGAGAATCCGAGATTTGGTTGTGCGTTTCAAGTTTCAAACAATCAAACTGACTCTTTGACCGATTATTATTATTAATAATAATAATATTATCATCAACTTTTGCAGATTTCTACTCGGAAGAGACGGTGAACAATCAAGGTTTGGAATGTTTACGATTTCTGAACGAAGTTATATCCGATTTTGATGCACTACTAGAACTTCCTAAATTTGCGGAAGATATAATAAAAATCAAGACAATCGGAAGCACATATATGGCTGCAAGTGGTATTCTACCGAATAAACAAGCAAAGGTATGTACAATATATAATATATATCATGTTTAAAACAGTAAACTATCATTTATTTGATAAGAAACTATAGAAAATATATAAAGTACAATAAATCTAGACTCTAGAATCTAGTACGTAGGACGTAATCGAAATAACTGCGGAAGTTTTCCTCATATTCAAGTAAAATTGAGGTCTATATAATATTATTGATATAGATGAATAAATGAACCAAGGTTCATAAAATTATGATTGTTTATCCAAAGAAAGGGAGATGATTGGAGTCCAAATAATAATAATAATGATAATAATGATAATGGCAATATAATTGGTGATTAAATGGACTTTTTCTCTTTTTTATTTATACATGATACTTTTGCAGGCGGAAGACCCAGCGAAAATCCGTTGGAATCATTTGTCCTTACTCGTCGAGTTTGCATTTGAATTGAAGAGAGCTCTGACGAGTATCAACGAGCAAAGCTTTAACCATTTCGTTCTTAAAATGGGTACGTTTGTCCTTTCTTTCTCCATCACTATTACACACGTGTACATTGTATACTGTACCCATTACTATTACCTAAACTCTTTATTCCATACTCCATACTCCAAGTCTCTACCATCTACTATCTATTGCACGTTATATATTATTATATATTACACATTCTTCACGTCCTTTTCCTTTCATCTATAAAAGTATACATACATTTTATATACTAGATACTAGATACTAGTCAAGATACGTAAGAAAGACAATATTGATTTTCCAAACAACATATTTTCTCCTCCTTTCTTCCATTGAGTTATCTATCTATCTATCTTTCTTTCTTTCGCTCTCTCCGTCTTTCACCAACCAACTTTTCCTTTTCCTCAGACTGAGATATTCTTCATTTCCTTCAAAATCGCACAATTCCTTCTCTCTACTCTCCATCGACTTTGACCCTGTTTTTTGTTAGTATTGTTCCTCTGATTTTATTGGATATTTATGGTACAATAAATGCATTAAATTGACAAATTTTTCTCCAACTACCACCACCCTTCCTTTTGCTACAACTTACAACTTACAACCATCAGAATCTTACGACCGTTGTATGTATGCTATCTACTGTCTCCACAATACACAAGCCACAAGCCACATCAAATGTTAGCAGTGCAGTCAAAAACAATCATCAGTCTCTGAGAACGGAGCTGAGCGGAGAGGTTTATCTAATATGCGAGTCGGAAAGAGAAAACATTTTCCTGGATGGAACAAGAATATCAATTTTACACGCTATATGTTATATTTTATTTGTCCTACATCCTAAATCCTACATCGTGCATTACACAAAGAATGCACAATGCACAGTAACAAATAACAAGAGAAACAAAATGAAAAACTCAATGCTCAATACTCAATACATTCAGTTCACACTCGATTAAATTTTTACACATGGAACAACAAAAACGAAGATGCATGCAAAATACAAACACACATAATATAATAATGTCGTATACCATGTACTATACACTGTACACATTTTACATACATGATGGAATTCCAAACAAGAAATTGAATCAAGAATCAAGACGAAGAGTGATGTGTGTTGTAGTGTACTCTGTATATATTGAGTACGTCCAACTTGATAAACATTGATAAATATCTACTCCCATCTCTCTAATGTGTGAATCTATTCAGTTCATGTACATTTTACATGTACGGAACTCCAATGTGAACAATGTACATAAACAAATCCAATATGAATACATAGATAAAAGATAAAACCGGAATAGAATGGAAATGTCTATAATTTGGACATTGGACATGAAATACGAAACAGATTTATTTTATTCTCCCATTCCTACGGAATTTTCCTACTTGCAAATATATGTATAGACTCTAGGATCTAGATATTTTACATTTTACCCATTTCCTCCAGACTAAATATTGACCTTGTCTCAAACATCCTACCAAATACCATAACCATAAACAATATTGCATACACTTTTTCCCTTGTACAAATATCTAGATACAATCTATGATACATACATGATGGAAAATTGTTTTACAGCACAAAGTACAATGTTCAATATTGTATGCATTTGTATATTGTATATATCATTATAATATGCTTTTTGTATATTTTATATTTTAAAGGTATCAACCACGGTCCGATTACTGCCGGTAAGGAAATACACAAAAATTGTATTTATAATTTGTATAAATATGCTCAAATACTGCTCAAAGCCAAAATCCGAGACAAATGTTATCGAAAATAAATAATTCACGTTCCAATTCCCAGAAAGAGAAACAGTAGCAAATGGAAAATCGAGATTTGTGGGATTATGTATTTGAGATTTGAGAATGGAGAATTAATGCATGATTTATTGTAGATTAAAATCCTTTTACAAATCATGTTTGTACAACATTTGCAACTTTTTGCTTTTATCCAAAATATTATCAGGGGTTATCGGAGCTAGAAAACCACATTATGACATCTGGGGAAATTCAGTTAATGTCTCCTCTAGGTAAATTACCTAACTACAAAATAGACGGAATATTATCTATATCTATTGTGAATTATGATTCATGATTCTTGTGTGTGACGTGTGACCAATAATTAATAATATTATGTTATATTTTGTTTCAAAAAACCAAAAAAAAAAAATAGGATGGAAAGTACTGGAAAAGCTGGTTGTATTCAAGTCACAGACGAGACGTACCGAATTTTGTTAATGTATGGCTACACGTTTGAGCAGCGTGGATTGGTGAATGTGAAAGGGAAGGGGCAGCTTATGACTTATTACTTGATCGGGAAAGGTCCAGAACCTAACGAAGAGCAGCTTCAACTACTTTTACAAGAACCTACAAAACCTTCGGAAGAACAGCCGAAAAGTTCTCAGCCACTTACAAGCGCAACTTTGGAATCTCATTAAAAGGAAGCGGGAGATACTAGATACTAGATAGTACTTTCTCGCCTCCCCTATAAATACATACATAATACATAATTCTTTCTTTCTCTTTCTCTCGCACACACTTTGTTAAATATCTCCTCCATTTTTCACCAAGAAAGTATATTATATACTTATAAATAAACTAGGAAAACTAGAGAGCTGTGAAAAGAAAGTGAAGACAAAGACGAGGAATATTGTATGTGTATTTCGTATCTATGAACAACGTACATAGAAAGCTCGACTAAAAGTCAAGCTCTGCCAGAATGAGCTCTTGCATACTGCAAATAAAATATGCATGTGTACAGTGTTTAGTGTATAGTATCATGAATACCAGGCTCAGTATTCAGTATCAAGTAGACATTATACATGTACATATTAATTTGACAAAAGCTACATAGATCACCAAGTTATTCAGGTGACGGAAATTAAATATGCATGCAACTCACATGTACGTGTACTCTGTACGTATTATGTATATTGTATATATCTACATTCATAGCCGCAAAGAAGAATATTCATTAACTTTTACTGGAAATCTTGTCGAGTATAGAACTACTTTTGAAGAGACCCAAGCCAGTTCCAGTTCCTTCAATCCCACTAACGGCCTATCCTTCTCTCGCTTTCTCTCCTCTCTCCCACTCATCCACGTCTCACATCACACATCTCACACTTTCACTCGACTCTAGACTATAGACAAACTCGATCTTTCACTCGTCTACAAGATTCCTTCCTTTTCCTTGGTTAAGTGTTAAAGTTATTAAATTCCTAGTCCAGAGTTGATGAAACTTGGGATTTAAAGCACTATGACCTGATTTCACATAATACTTTTCCTTTCTCGCATATGGTTGGTCAGAGATTATCTCACTATTCACTACAGGCTATAGACTCTGACCACGTATACGAATATATAATATATTATGTACATGTCTTCTTCATAACATCAGCAGCTCGACTTCTTTCTGTCCAAGATCTTACATTATCAAATTTTAGAAATATGTGTGTACAGTGTACAGTGTACACTGCACACACATGATGATGATGAATGATCAAGAATAGAAAGAAATGACAAAACCTACATACATATATATGTATATTGAGGATTGAGGAAGATGAAGAGCAATTACACTGCACTGAACACTGAACAAAAAAAAATCTCTAAACATGTTACTTGACCTTTTGAAAACATATTGCAAGTGGCGACATACGCTCTTACAAATCCTTTTCTTCAAGTATGTTTTTTTTTCTCTTCGACTAATCGAAAGAGATAAGAAACCAACTTTTACAGTACATAAAATACTATTGTACGGTATAGATGAAAAGGGAAGGACAAAAATATGGAACATGTAACATGTATGTATTGTACCTGTATGCACAACAGTTTGTTTTTTTCATCCGTATTCAAGATCATGGAACTTTTATATCAACGATATAAGAGGGCATAATAATAATAATAATAATAAATAAAATAGAGAAGACAAGAGTACGCTTTTTGAGTTCAGTATCATACAGTATAGCGTAGGGAGAGGCAGAGAGAGAGAGACAAAGACAAAAGCTGAAAACAATACTTAAAAGAAATTGGGTAGCTAAAAATAAAAACAAAATACACACACAGTACATATTATACACAATTTATCTGAAAGGAGAAAACAAGCATCGAAAACAAAAACTTAAGTGGTGATCTATTTTCTTCCCTTAAAATGTACAAGTTTACTGAGCACAATGTACTACAATAATATATCCTATATCGTATCGAAAGGTATTGATAGACGATACAGAAACGGACAAAAAAAACGAACACAACTTGAAACTTGAACTAAACAAAAACAAAGCTTCAAAAGTTTTAGACTTTAAAGGCACAGGGAAACACATTTGCAAATCTATAGTTAATGATTTTGCATAGTGCAACATATAGCTCTAAAATGTACACGTACAAGCATCCCATGTACAATGTACATCGACTCTCTTGATATGTGTATTTATGTATATAAAATGAGCATGTGAAGAAACAAAACAATAGCACAATTAAGTAACATTCAATCTTTATTCCTTGTGCTCATCATGTCTCAAAAATAATGAGTCAATACACAAAATAAATTGTGAAAACTTCTAAAGACTATGTATAGTATACACTTTACATAATATGTATTAATACATATATTGTGTATCCAAACAAACCATAATATGAAATACCATGATATAAACTATAAGTTTTCTTTATCATTAGACTTTTTAACAGTGAAGCTACTGTAAAAGAAAAAATATACATGACGAAAAAACCTGCATCAATAATCATTAGTTACTATAACATATTATGTAATAAGTTAAAGTTAAGAGATATTAAAGGTACGATTCATATAAACAGATTGCAAGTACATAAAACTTATCTTAAACTTATCTGAATACCTAATGTTAAGCATTTAATTATTGTTAATTATATGATTCCTACATGTATGGATGTATTGTATTATCTATAATAATATAGAAATTACATAATATATATAATATATAAATATATATATATAGCTTGCTTTGCTAGTACAAAATAAACTATTTTTTATTGTTCATCCTTACATAGCATAGTATAACAATGATACAAAACATTAGGTAAAAGTTAGGTGAAAGTTCTACAAAAGTATTTTAATTGAATCCTTTTTCATTTTTTATTCCTTCCGCATCATCAACATCTATATTGTTGTACATAATAATAAAGATAGAAAAACAAAACAAATGTAATTACCATAAATAAATACATACATATATAATTTTTCTATAAAAAAAAACATAATATTACCAGGTGTAAATAATTGTATCTCGTCAAATTTATGGTTCTTACCGTATTTATATCCCAAATTATCTGACGAAGATGGTCCACTGTTTCTTTTAAATGGCGATTCCTGAATACCACTTGCTATTTGTACAAAAACAAACATCCATCGTATAATTAGTATGCATGTTTCCAATATATATATACATAAATATAATAGAACTTAGAATGTTATTATCAAATAATGATAATATATTATGTAAGAATAATATAGAAAAATTTGAATTGTAATAGAATAAGATTATATTATTATTATTAATTATTATTAAACAAGTATACTGCTGATATTATGTAAAAAAAAAGAACTTATGTTATAGATTTAAAATGACATAATATATTATTCTATAAACAAAAATATAACATGCTAGCTTTGCCATATATATATATATACCGTGATACAGAGGCTATTTACAAGGATAAAAATTATATAGACTTTGTTAATTAGCTCTATAATATATTATTATATGCATTGTATATCTCTGGGTACTGTAATCCTTATTCTAACCCTAATGAAAAACTCAACGCTGTCAATTTCAGGAAGTTTACTCTAGTCTATCACAATCTGATATAGTAATTTAAAATTTGTTTTATAAATTACAATTAACTCATTATTAGTATGTAATAGATGCTGATACTGATACTTTATATTATTATTATTCTCTATTTGTAGGTACAAAATGAATACCTTAAATATATTTGTAATCCCTAATTTACCTACATAATATATTATCTACAGCATAATGCATAATGTTACAGAAATATAGCATAAAGTTTAGACCATAGACCTGGAAATCACCTTATAAAACTAAATTCGATTGTATATTGTACATTATTATTATTATTATTATTATATCACAATTATATTAACGTTTTCCCCATATAAATGCACATAAAAAAATTTAACTTGATACATTACTCATTTAAATTATACATAAATACATATATATATAATATACATAATTAATTATGAGGCTATAAAAAGACCGACACAAAAAGATATTATAAATGCTACATACATACATGATATACATATATAAATTAAATGTTGTAATAAATCTGTGATGTTTCCTGAAATTTCTAGGCATAAAATTCTAAAACTTCATTTCCTTTTAACATAAGCATAATCAGCCACTGTTTACTTTTTACGTCATTTCCATCATTTCTCAACTGTTTTAGCATTTTCATTTTTTATATATATAAGTACTAGGAAAGTACAATGAAAACATAAAACTATTAAAACTTACTTCAATAATATCACGATATTCCTCAGCAGCAATCCTATAAGCTTCTGTGTTTTTCTTTTCATCTAAAGTAGATATTTCGTTGCCTTCTATTGGGATTGAATCCTATTGATGAAATCAATTAAAACGTATGTGAAAAAACACATTAATTATTATTTACGATTTACATTTAATAATAATCATTTATCTCAGTAAGATAACTTGTAGCTTGTAGCAGTCAAATTTAATAACAAAACATTACCTCAAAGTACGTGTCTTCACTACTAGGAAAAGCTTCTTCCATTTTTTCATAAATTACTCTCAGTCTTTTAAACAGAATTCTTAACCCTTTTAATGTTTCTTGAAATTTATGTTTTCTATCTATTCCCATTTGTTTCCCATCTGGAGGCTACACACGCAAAAAACAATAAATAAATAAATAAATAAGAACAATCAGAGAGCGTTATGTACAAATATCTACAGGATAAATTAACTTTTAAATGTCATTCATCTCATTTATGTTTTAAAAGAATGAAAGGGGAAAAAAATTAATATACTTGTGCTGCACGTAAGGTTTGAAATAGTTCTTGTGTTCTAGATACAATTTCTTGGACAGTTTCTTGACCAAATCTACATAAAGATGCAGCATTCAATTCTTTTTGTTGTTGCTGTTGTTGAGGCTGCTGTTGTTGGATAGGTCCTAAATAAATTCACATAACAAAATAATATGTTATAACTATTATTCATAAATAAATATTATGTAACGTATAGTAATCCAAAATCCAAATTGAAGAATAAAATTCAATAAAATAAATGTAAACATCACTTACTCTGTGGACCCATATTTAAATCTTTTTGTTGATGTTGTTGCGGTGGCTGATGCTGTTGAAAACTTTTCCCGGCTACTGGGTGCATAGGATTCATATCAGAAGGACTTTGACTCCGTATACCGGCTCTTGGTCCAGAAGACATTAAAGGACTCTTTGGATGATGCTGCATGGAACTAGGTGATGGATGTGATATTTGACTAAATCCCATTCCTGATCCTTGTTGTTGTTGTTGTTGGTACCCTTGCATCCCCTTTAGAAATGTATTTACGAAAGTTAACAATGTATAAGATAATATTCATGAATGATCACACAATAATCAAGTCAAAAAAATTGGTTTAAAACAAGTACGTACTAAATACACAATGAACACAAAAACTACTTACAGTTCCAGTGTTAGGTACTATACCACCCGGACCAAAACCAGGTCCTGGACTATTATGCTGTTGATTCATTTGTGCAGATGACGTTGAATTCATAAAGCCTGTAAGGATATACGGATATACGTAATGAATAAATAACTATAGAGTTGGTCATTCAAATTATTATGTTCAGTAGCTTGCTTCTTATTCATTAATTAATTATGTAAAATATATTATGAAATGAATAAAATTCGAATACTGTGAATTCCAAAAAATACTTACCTTGATACTGTGGATTATTGGGATTGTTCGGATTGTTGAAATTCGCCATTTCAATTTATTTATGAGACTGTCATAAAAATCTTTGACAATACACAGGATGTTGACCGCAGTTACTCTTCAATCAACTGCAATCAATCAATCACACCCAAAAGACGGGTATAAGTATGGATGGAGAATTATCTACTTGCATGCATTAAAGTGCTGATTTTTTTTTTGACTTGATTATTTTTTAATCAAGATTTCATATTTTTTGTGTACCATGAACAATGTGTTTTAAATACTACATGTATCAACAAAGGTAAAAGAGATATTAAGTATTATGTACAAAAAACAACAAAAGCCTATTTTCAAAAATGTTGATGTGAGATGTGTGAGACGCGAGAGAGAGAGAAACATGACCAACAATTATAACCATCATAAGTAATTTTATATTTTGTGTTTGTAAACATAAAATTTTGTAATACATATTTCAAGTTATTTAAATATCATATAGATACTAATTACTTTCGTACTAACATGCTAACAGCACGGTCTTCGTGACAAACAGTGTCCAAATATTATTAAATCATGGTTTGATGTCTAATAAATGTCATTTTAAAGTCGTAACTTGTGACTTGTGACCGTCGTTAAATTTTAACGCTGATATACAAAACCGAAAACACCAAAACAAAGCCGGAAAAATACTAAACCCGTTTTATTTTGGAATAAGGAATAATATTATTCGAAAAATAAGTAGTTTATAGTTAATCGTAATAAAGTTTTCTTACCTGATACTATATCAGAAGTTAGAAGAATCTCATTAATTATTTATTATCTTTTGTACACTTTAATTGAACATTAAAATAACTTGTTTTGGATGAAAACCTTATTTTGATCTAGCTTTTATTTAGAATTTGGTTTTTGGTGGGAAAATCTGCATTTGAATTTTGAACGCACCAAAAATCGCGTAAAAAAAATAAAAACTTTAAGTTGTCAAACTTTACTTTAATCTACAATTAAAACAGTGTAATTCGTTGTTATTGCACATGTGAATCAGGAATTATACATTAACTACGTCAAGGAACTTGTGTGGAAACTTAACAAAGGACCAATACTATTTAGAAAATTTAGCAACAGGTAATATTATTTTGTTTCTTCAATGTATTTTTTACAGGTCCATCATGAATCTCCTGCATTAAAATTAACTATATTTAATTGGATTGTGTTCACAGTGTTCATTTACCATTTATGCCGGTCAAAACTATTATGCATTTACATTCAACCATTTTTGAATAATTAATTAAAACACACCAAGCTTGTTTTTCTGGAGAGAGTATAAGAATCCTTTAATATTACGATGATAGTCAAAAAATTTTGACAGAAATATAATTCTATACATAAATTTTACAAGATTTACAGATCTATACGGCGTGCATAATAAATACATATTTGTAATTTGTAGCGAAGCATATAAAAATAAATTACTACTTTCTCTCATACTATACATTTTAATAATAGTTATAGAAAATAATTCCAGGTTTTTACAAAATGTCATACAACATACGCTGGTTTTATTATATATGTACGAAGAATTGTGTGGGGACAGGGGTAAAATAAATATTATTTAAGTATATGGGCAATTGTTTGTTATGTAAAAAGAACTTTCAGGATAGAAGGTGTATGTAGGCTTTTTGATTTTGATCAAAAATCTTTGATTGATCTTCTAAGTACATTCTACACTGTAGAATCTACAGTATGATATGAAAAGAATTCCTATATATATGTCTAGTATGATGTACTTATGCACTAGTTCTATTTTCTATTATAAACACAAGAGTCATTTACAAGACAATGCGTATTTTTTACATTATAAAATACTAATACTAATCATAATACGTAATACTTATTATACATAGTTAAAATTACATAGTGATGAATGTATAAATATAAACACATAAAAGTACAACAGAACAGATTCTGTTTACTGGATCCGCTTCAGATGTTTGATGTTTATTCATTTTTCTTCAGATGATTGGTGAGGATGATTCAAATTGATGGGATCAAAGCTAAAATAAATATGAATAGTCCGTGTTAAGAAGGTCAGTTGTTAATTATTGTGTAAACAAAATTAAAACAAACGTTTGATTAGCACTTTTGTCACTCAGTCATTTAAGGGTTAAAAAACAGTACATACTACTACTTACAACTACTACTACTACTAATAATTTAGTAATAATAATAACAACATATTCATAACAATATGTGTAAATAAAATGTAGCTGAATTTGCTCTTGTATTTATAGCAAATGAGTACACGATTACTCGTTATTATAGTACATGTTGTATTATTTATGATGTGTAATGTGTGGTGTTTAGCTACTACAGGAACATGGGTATAAATTTTTTATGTTTTATTAAAAAACACATGTCATGTGATATTATGTGATGTAAACCAAGGTAGTTTACTTTACAAGTATAGTGCCTTGATGTAAACAATAATATTATGCTCATCATGCATTTTTTTTCATGGTTTTTCCAAGTTGTTATTATGTATACGTTAAATAGTAAGTATTATATGGATAGTTTGATTCCGTGTTCTTAGGATTAGTTTCCCTTTTAACCTTGATAAAGTAATCTCTATGGCCTAGTTTTGGTCGAAGTCCTCCTAGTGGGTTATTATTATTTGCTTGTTCACCCATGAAAGCATTCAAGTCCACCCAGTAGTATAGTCCAGTTGGTTTTGTTGGTTGTGGTGGTGCAAATTGATTTGCAAAAATATTAAGTAAATTAGTTTCAGCCGGAGAGACCTCTGGTTTTGGACTTGCTCTTCCACCATTATTATTACTATTAGCAAGTAACGTTTGAGCTAAAATTGACTGAATATCCACAGCTTGTTGTTGCTGTTGCCTTTGTTGCTGTTGTTGTAAAAGAAGTTGTTGTAATTGTTGTTGTTGTTTTTGTTCTTGAAGGATTTTCTGTTGTTGTTTAATTAATTCTGATTCCTGTACAGCTTTGTTTGATGGAGTCGTGTTTGGTTTTGTATTCTCTACAACTTGACCAAGACTTAATAGTTGAGCTAGTAAATCTAATGAAGGATCCTGTGATGTTGGTTGTTGTGAAGGTTTAGTAGGAGTAATTGTTGTTGTTGTTGTTGTTCCGGTTGACGATGAAGATGATGATGATGCTGTTGGTTTTGAAGGAATAGCTGTAGTAGAAGAAGTAGTAGTAGTACTATTACTATTTGAAATATCTACGTTAGTAGTAGTAGTTGATGTACCCTTATTTTTATTATTTTGAGCATTAATCAATTGTAAAAAGATATCATCAGCTGGATTTGATGTTGCTTTGGTTGAAAAGGGGTTGTATACAGGGCGTACTGTTGTTTTTATAGAACTTGTTGTTCCTACACTTGTAGGATCCGTAATACCAAATAGGTTGAGCATATTTCTAAATATTGGCATCAATGTGGTTGTGGATTTTGTTGTAGTATCCGTCGTCGTAGGACGTGGAGTTACAACTGTTGTAGCATTAGCTTTAGTAGTAGTAGCATTATTATTAGTTCCTTGTTGGTCAATAAGAGCATAAATTGATTTTAAATCTGAATCAGATAATCCATTACTGTTACTACTACTACTAGTACTTGTAGATTTCGTCTTTTCCTTTGGACTTGCAACTGATTGTTGATTTACATTTGTTGCTTGTGAATTAAAAAGTCCTGCAAGACTTTCTAATCCTTTGTTGTTTCCATTCGTATTTGTAGAAGAACTAGTAGTACCAGTTAACAAGGACTCAAGAAGTGCTTGTTGTACTAAAGCTTCTAATTCTGCTTGAGAATTTCCTGGAGTTTGTGTTTTTGTTGTTGTTGCTCCTACACCATGTTGATGATGATGGTGCTGCTGTTGATGATTTCCTAACTGACTAGGTTGTTGTAATAATGCTAGTAAATTAAGAATATCATTTGTTGGTGAAGATGTAGCTGGTTTTGATGTACTTGGCACTGTAGTTTTTGGTGCTTGTGTAAATAAATTAAAAAGACTAAATATATCATTATTAGCATTATTATTACCAGCGGGGCGAGGAGTTGTTGCCGGTGCTGCTGCTGATTGGAATAAATTCAATAAACTAAGTAAATCATTATTATTGTTATTATTATTAGTTTGTGCTGAAGGTTTTTTAGTAGTTGTAGGTGATTGTTGTAATAAATTAAGAAGATTTACAAGATCATTATTTGCTGAATGAGAAGGTGGTGGAAGAGGTGCTGATTTTTGTGCACCATTATTATTATTATTATTATTTGATTGTGGAGATAATAAATTGAGTAAAGCTAATACATCATCTTGTGTATTCGGGGTTTTAGCAGATGCTGATGTCGTTGTTCGTTGTGGAGCTCGGCTTGGCTTGGATGTTGTGGTAGTCCCCGTTGTTGTTGTGGTTGTTTTTACTCTTCTTGGTGTACTTGGATTTATTTTTCGAGTTGTTTGAAAATGTCTTGGTCTAGTAGTAGTAGTTGTTGTAGCAGAAGAAGTAATTGTGGGCGTTGTAGATTGTGAAGGATTTAATACTTGATTTATCTCTTCATTTGAAACACCAAGACTACCTAATAATTGTTGTAATAATAAAGTATCACTGTCATTCATTTTTGTTGAAGTAGAAGTAGAAGAAGAAGTTTGAGATGGTGTTGGACTTGGTGTCGTCAATCTCGTAGTAGTAGAAGAAGAGGAAGTTCCTTTAACATTTTTAAATGGAGGCATAATTATTAATGGTGGTTCTTTTTGTTTCATATGCATTTTAATTGTTGGTGTTGTTTTACTTTGTGGATTTGATAATGTAGTTTTAGTATTTCCTATTTCAGTCATTTTTGGATTTTGTGTATAATCAGTATTACCAGTATTAGCATAACTATCATCATCTGGGAAAGTTGTGGGTGTTGTATTTGGTACCCATGTATTTTTTCCAGAATCCTCATCAATATTATCAAAAAAGGTATTGATTTTTTCATTCGTTGTTGTACTTCTACTAGTAGAACTTGAAATTATAGGACGTTCTGTTGTTCTTGTTGTAGTGGATTTTATTCGAGTTCGAGTTGTAGTAAATGGTGATGATGGGGTCGGAGATGAAATCGAAGGTAATAATGCTGAGGTTACTTTCGGTCGTAAAGTAAATTGAGTTTGGGTTCCTCTTAGAAAGGGTCTATAGGTTGTCACTGTACTTGCTGGGGTTACAGTTGTTGGATTTAATGGTTCTATTGAAAATGATGATGATGATGATGATGATGGTGAGGAAGAAGACGCTTTCCCTCTCGTTAAAGTATATGTACTTTGAGGAAGTGGTGCTCGAGTACTGGTTCTTCTAGGTATAGAACCTGCCGGTGCACGCATGAGAATTGTTGGCATTCTTGGTTTATATGTTGTGATTGTGCTTGAACTTGCAGTAGTAGTAGGAGCAGACGTTGTGTATGTTGTTGTCGCTTGTCCTATATCTTTGTGCTGTATTGACTCCTTTTTACTACTACTTGTAATGTTAGTTAATTGAGTGTTTAACCGAGTTGTTGTCGTTGTTGTTGTTGAAGGAGATGAATATATATTATGAGAGGGTGATGACTGAGTTGATAATGTCAATTTGGGTACAGATGTTGACCAAGACAAAAGTGTTGGAGTTGGAGTTGATAATAATAGTGTTTCTCCTGTAAAACCTTTATGATTCTTATCATTCGTTGTTGACGTTTTTGATGATGATGGTGACGGTATGGGTGTCGTTCCAAAGGATGAATATTTATTTTTATTATCATGTATTTTTTGTTTTTGATTAGAAGGAGATGTCGAGTCGGACACTGTAGAACTTGTACTCATTGTTACAGAATGTTTCACATGAACTCGTGGTCGATTTTTATATAGTTGACGGTCATAATCTGGTACTATAATTGAGTCATGATTAAGCAGAGGGTGACTGTTATGTCCTGCCTCATAATGTAATTCAGATTCTGGGTGAAGATCTGGGGCAATTTTAACGCCTACTGGTGAATCACTCAACTTATGTCTAATACCAATCGTTTTATTTTCCGGGAGTTTACTCGTGTCCTTGAGACTTGTATCCGTACTTAGTAATGGATGTAAAAGGTCTATATTGTGAAATAGAGAATTCCTCAGTTCATTTGAGAAGGGTGTGGAAGAATTGAGAAATGGATTAAAACTTTCACTAATGTGCAAATCTGACTCATCCACTTCTTTTTGTTCTTCTTCTGCTTCTGCTTCTTCTTCTTCATCAGCTTGTTGTGCTTGTACTACTGCTGATGCTGATGTTTCTACTTCTCTTTCCTCGTCTTCACCTTGGTTTTGGTCATTTTGACTTTCGATTATTGTATCAGAATCCGGTTTGGAATAATAATCTTGTTCTTGCTTGTTTTTATTTTTTCTTCTTCGTCTTCTTCTCCTTCGTCGACGTCGTCTTCTTCTAGGCAACAAAGTATCAGATGATAATGCTTCAGAAAGTGAAGATAAAATTTGAAGATACTGTGGTTTTTCTCGTATTAAAACATTATTATCATTATTATTATTATTTAAACTATTCTTTGCTACAGTATCTTGTAAAGGATTTTCAGAATTTTCATGTTCAGTATTATTATTTTCTCCTTCTTCATCATCATCTCCTGTTTCTTCTGTTTGAATAGGATTATTTTGTTCCTCTACTACTTCTTCTTCTTCACCTTCTCCTTTTTCTTCTTCTTGTTCTTCTCCTCCTTCTTGCTGTTGTTGATGTTCTTCATAGTTATTATATTCAGTATCACTTTTTACATTTTCAAAAGGTTCTATAATATTACTAGTAGATGATTCTGTGTCAACATTTTCTGCGTCATTATTATTATTATTATTATCATTGTTTTCAGCAATAAGAGGATAATTATTATTATTATTACTACTACTGTCAGTATCATAAATTTGGACAGGCTTAACTAAATTTTCTGGCTCATTTTCACCATTATCATCATTTTCATTGATATCATCACTATTTGCAATCCCTTGGGATTGAAAATATCTATTTTTATAATTTTTTCGACGTGTAAGTCTTCTTCTTCTATATCTTCTCCTTCTGGGTGCATAATATGGATGAACATTGTCTAATGTCGTTACATCACTTTCACCCAAACGAGCTACTGCTATTTGATTATTACTAGAAATATATGGTGTTTGATAAAATCCAGCATTACTATTATCATAATGATTGGAATATGGATCAATGTAACTATTATTATTATTATTATTATTGTTAGAATAATTAGTGTTATTATTGCTAGAACTTGTTATATTGCTTGAAAGTGGATGAAATCTTCGACGCTTTTTTCGTCTAATTTTGTGTAGTGTTATAACGTCACTAGTATTATTAATATTATTATTAAATTGGAATGGGATTGGAGTTGTTACTGGCTGAATTGTTCCTATTGTTGTTATTGGTGAATTCAGTGGAATGTATTGAGGGATATAATGAGAGTGTTGTCTCTGTAGTTGTTGTCTCTGCTTTTGTTGCTGTTGTGGTGCTGGTGGTTTATTTGGATATTGATATCCATTGTTGTTGTTGTTGTTGTTAGTATAATATTCCTGAGGTATTGTTGTGTAGTGGTATCCATTATTATTAGTGTTGTATCCATTAATACCGTGTTGTGGACTATAGTGATTTAAATAACTATTTGATGAAGATGTAAAAGGTATTGGTGTTGTTGCAGTTGTTTCTATTACTGGTCTCCGTATTCTTGTTCTAGATTTCCAGAATGGATCAAAATAAGCAGTGACACGACTTACACTGGGATTTCCATTCACAGCATAGTAATTACCATCCGAATGAATGAGTAGTAATATGAGACATGGCACAAGAATACTGATAATTGCGGGGACAAAACCCACCAGTCTAAACACCACTAATTTGTCTCGGTACTTCATTTGATATTATTGTCGCATTGAGATACACTGTAATTTAGGTTGTTACAGTTTAAATTCAAACTCAATAATAATTTAATCTTTCTCTTCCACCAACACATTACAAATTACGAATGATAAAGTTACACCTTTTTCACTTTTCGTTCTCTATTGGCTAGTACATGAATACTCAGTGTGAGTTTTTACACTGATATCTGTATTATATTGGAAATCACTAGTTATAATGAAACGACACACGATACGATACGACGAGGATAATTTTGTGTTTTCACTTTTGACGAAACTGATACCGAAGAGAATCAAATGTTCAATGGGCTTGTTTGTTTTTTCCACAAAACTATAACATGTGCTTACGCTTTACACTGACAGTTGGCACTTTGACGTGTTTGCAGTTTTAATTATTTTACTATCAAAAATAAAAAATTATTATGATTTTCTCACAGGAATTATGATAGTATTGTAATAAGTCGTATTGTCGTTGTTCTTGTGGTTGTTGTTATTCTTTTATCATTGTAATAATAATTCTCAGAGTCACAATCCATTATAGAAATTTTTGTATCCTTTGGAATCATCTTGCCATGTGTAGAACATGTAGGCAGTAGACACTAGACGTTGCAATCAGCTCCAATCTAATAATGAAAAGGAAATAATTATATGGTGATTTGTAACAACACAAATTTAAAAAAAAAAGACACACACACACACAAATGAACTATAGAACACAGAATATAATATGCTGGTTATTGTGTTCAAACAACGTCTAAATAAGATAATAGAAAGATATAGAAAAAAAACTCAGGAAAGGAAGAAGAAAATTCACTCTCTCACGATAGAATAAGAGGAAAAAAGTTGTAAGCAAACGAGATATTGACTGATTGTATGTTATTGCATGAATGAATGAAAGAATGAATAGAAAGAAACTGAATACAAACAACAGTGATACACAGCTAAAGGAAAAGTCTTTTTTTGCCTTTGTTATTGTTGATAGGATAATAATCTAGTGTATAAACGCCGTAGTTTAGTAGTTTGGTTCCATCCAGAACAGAATGAGTGACACTCACTGTTGTAAATTAATTGAAATGCAAAATGTCACTTTGGAGTTAATAGATAAATAATAAATAATAAAAAATCTTTTTCACCAGTGCGTATTGTACACGGCGTACGCTGGTATGTGATTGTTGTATGTATCATACCTTTTGCCTTGGGTTAGAATTCACAACAGCACACCAACTACTACTACTAGTAGTAGTAGTAAAGGTAGTAGTAGTAGTAGATCTGATGGACTGAGAAGTATAAGAAGAAGAGAGTGGAAGAAGTAGGTTGTACATCTTTTCACTTTAGGAAAACGTAAGCTACATTTTGTCTATCCGTCTCACCCTCTCTATATTTATGTTTTCGCTTATTCTTCTCTCACATATGAGATTATGTTGATGAGACTTCTCTCTTGTCCTAGACATAAACAATGAATGAATGAATGAGGAATATCTGGTATCTACATACACGGTTTCTACAGTCTTTATTCCTCAACTCGTTCTTTTTCGTCAAGATGATAGAACAGAATTCAAGACTCAATACTCAAAACTCAAGACATAAAGGAAAACACAAGACACAAGTCACAAGAGAATATATAATAGAATATAGAATGTAATAGAAAGGAAATAAAAGAGTGTAAAGGGATTGAAGTTTGAACGATGACTAACGAAGGAATGAAATGAGATTTAGTTCCTCTCTCGACTTTTTGGTCACATCTCCCTAAAAACTTTTCGAGCCTTTAATCTTTTCCCTGTACATGTACAATGTGCCATGTACAGATATGTGAGAGTGTGTACAATTTAAAAAAAAAAAACATGTGCATAATAATATTGTTTTGTGCATTATCACTATTCAGTTATTCATTACTGTCGCTACTCTGCTTCAAGTTGGTTCTATGTTCTATAGGTCTTGGGGTTACTTTGGTTGTTGACGACTTTTTTCTACCTTATGACTTACGACAGATTGTGAGAGTTTGTGCATATGCACGTAACATAACATGCATGTGTGAAGTGAACACGTATCATATGCTCTTTTTTTATGCACGTATGTCCATCAGTAATCTGTATGTAAGGAGTAAGGAGACCCTAAAGAGAGGTGTTTAGGAATACTAATACATACATAATGTACATGTCTTTTTGGTATTGAAGCTCTGTAAAGATTTTGCCAGTTGAGAGTTGTGAGTGTTTCGAATCATCTTAAGAGAGTATAAAGAAAGAATACGAGTAGAGTAGGCTGTTGTTGTTAATGATGATGATCATGATGAATGCCTCACCTGACGGCTGTTGCCTATAAGAAAAAGAGAGGTGATCTCTGTTCTGCACTTTCTCTTTTTTTCCTTTTTGCATGCAGCTTAAAGATAATTATTGCACGTATAAACTATGACCATAATAAAAAGATGTGTGTACGTAAGTATGTATGTATGTATGGTAGTCTAGTATGTATGTATACTAGACTAGATACATATATGTAGTATGTATATTCTTTTATGCATTATTTATTACCCACCACTCTACCTATTCATGATAATTTAATTCAATGTATAGGATTTACTTTATAGTAATTTAATGTAAGTATAGTATAGTGTAATATAATATAATACCATACATAGTATAATATTAATACAGTATAAAGAAAAAGATGAAGATGATGATTTTGTACCACTACTCTACTGCCCTTGCCATTGCACACGCACATGTACGCATGCATCTCATTTTCCAGTTTATATATCTCAATATTCTGTAACATTTAATATCTTGATAAATATATATATATATTTATGAGTGCAAAAGTCGTCTCTCGTATTCTCTTTCTTTTGGCTACAATTTTCATACAATATAAAATATAATATCAAGTTTTTCAATGTATGTAGATACACTGTGTACACATACATGTATGATTACTATATAATATTATGCGTGTACAAGGACATCTTATAAAATGATTTCTTATAAAAATGAATTGTTATA
>JAQGBH010002574.1:0-23732 GCA_034698265.1 Sminthurinus aureus
TACCTACAACCTACAACACATGTACAAAATACTTACAAGAGTTGAATATGTTTTGGGAGCAGCACAACAAACTGAAACAAAACAAAGCATATTAGATTGTAGTGAGCGAACGCTACAGATACAGATACAGATAAAGACTTGAGGGAGAAATTTGAGAGAAAAAAAGAAGGTACGCGTAGAATGTAGAATGTAGATTGTGGATTGTAGATTGATGGAAAATTAAGGAACCATATATTTATATCTATATATAGCAGTATCCGTTCAACCTGAGCGTGTACGTTGTACTTATTTGTAGCTTGGATTGAAAAGAAGAAAATAGCAGGGAAAAACAAGTCTACAAAGATATGATAATTTTACCGTAGAATGTAGAATGTATAAGGTAGAAGGTAGAAGGTACAAGATAAAATAATAAAGTATAATAGTGTAATATATAAGGACAGATGGTGACGAGTAGATTGTCGATGTTCGATTGTCGAATGTAAGTAATATCAGTACTGTCTAATATCCTTAATGTATGCTCAATGTTCCATGTTCAATCTGAAAGGGATGAATCATTTACCACACGTAAATATAATGGAACGTTTAGCGTTTAGTATGCAGTATGCATGATGCATCATGCCTGTGTGTGTGCGAGTTGGTCCTCTTTTGGTTCATGTGATTTGAGATGTGAGATGTTAGTTGTGAGACATGAGTAATGTATAGGGAATAATATTACGTGTATAATATTTATGTAAAGTGGCGTGTAGGCAAGTTGAGCGAGAGTCAAAGAGTAAGAATCTTGGTGGTCAACTCTGTATCTATCTATCTATCTATTAATCCCATTGATTTGATCATCTGTATCTGAGTGGATGACACTTGCATAAAAAACAGGGATTGATATCAACCAACATCCAACCTTTTTTCTATTCCTCTTCATCTTCATCTCTTCCTATACGTTCCATGTTCTGTGTTCTGTGTTCTAGTCGTGCTCTCTTGTCTCTTGATGGCTGGTTCTTGGTTCTTGGTTTTCTCTGATTGTCAATGTATACATATGTATTTGTATTTGTATATTTGTCGTTGTCGTTGTAGTTTTTCTTCTTGTCCTTTTTTTTCTCTCTCTCTCTCTCTCTTTCTCCTTACTTTGTTTTTATGGCACACTCCAATCCAAATCCAAATTCAACTCGAAACTCCAAGCAGGGGGAAAATCTTGATGAGAATGGAATGCATGTACAATGTTCTTAGAATGTGTAGAATGTTCAAATGTCCAATGTCCAATGTTCAGTGTTCAGATTAGAGAGAGAAAAGCTAGTTCTTGTAGATATCTGAACGACGACGACAATCACTGTAGATTGAGGATTGTGGATTGAGGATGGATTGTGGTGGGTGTTGCTATCAATTGATGATACATGTCAAATGAATAAAACGAGTTAGGGAGAGGAAAAAGGGATGAACGTCTCCAATGTTGAGACTCGTAAGTAGTTGTTTTCCCATTCCTATTCGTATTCCTCGTCGTATTCGTATTCGTGGTCAATTGACTATCCGACTCACAGCACACTTATTACTACATACTACACACTACATACTTACTCGCAGTCGTACTCGTACTTGTTTACTTGTATTTGAATTCATGCATGTACTGCATATGTGCACTTTTCTATGTAAATCCAGACCGAGTATTTTGTATTCATTCAGTCATTCAGTGTTCAGTATTCAGTTGACTTTTTCTCCAAATCCACAACAACATCCAAATCCAAGTCTGTCCATCTTCATCCATCCAACCAACATCTATCCGTCCAACAACTTGCAACTTGTACTGTGATAGATATTGATGATTCGGCTATATAATGATTATCATTACAGCCCAAAGTTAAGTTACAACAAACACAACTCCATGTCCATAAACGTTCTCTACTTCTTGCTCGTCCTCTTGCTCTTCCACATACGCAGATCACATGAGAATTCAAGAATAAAGAATCCATAAAGATGAGATTTCGTTCTTTCTCTGTTACTCTTTACCCAATTTTTCTGGCTGAATGCATGGAGCAGAGATACAAGTACAAATACAAATACAAATATAAGTACGAATAAAAGATTACATGTACATTGTACATACCGAAACGTTAACTGAATACTTTATACATGTGACTAGTGAGTTGGGATTTGGGAGGCCATGCCCATAATATATCTAATGTCTCTATACTCTACACTCTGTATTCTATATTCCATATTCTATATATAAGCACCATTTACCTGTAATGTTCACTACTATTTTACAATTTCGTACTCGTACACATCAGACATTACATATCCGATCCTCTAAACTCCAAACATTTTCCTCTACCTGTGGAGCGGGACATCTTTTGAGCAAAATTTATTACGGAGCATCTCCAAAAAAAGAAGAAAATATCTTTTTTATGCAGAATCAATTTTAGGTGGATTCTAGATTCTAGATTCTACATGTTTTTACGTATCATGCTCAATGCTCATCATGTACAATGTACAATGTACAAATTACCCCGAAAGACTACGTGATACAAATGATGTAGACAGATTTCACAAGTGGATCCACATAAAAATCATAAAAATAAAACTCTCGATTTTCAATTTTCTCCTTTCAATCTGTGGAGCAGGGACCATTGAAGAAGGTTGAGGCAACAGGCAACAGGCAACGTGTGAGTTTGGAGTTTGGTTTAGTTTAGTGTGGTGTGGTGTTCATGTCCCTCGCAACTCACAACTCGGAAATTTTACCCTTTATTAGTAGGTATTATACAGCCCTATTATGGATTATGTATATATTGCATGCGGTATACGGTATACGTATTACGTATGTATCAATGTGTTGAGTGTCGACTGTCTTTTGCCGCTCTCCCTCCCCCGTCTCTTTAATTCTTTCGTTTTTCGTCTTGTTCATTTTCCTCTTGCCTGAGCTGAGTTGAGCTGTGCTGTTGTGCTTCTGTAAACTGTGACTGACTGTTGACTGTTGACTATTGAAGGAGGAAAAGAAAGAAAGATTCTATGTATGTTGAGGATTGGATTGAGGAGTCAGCTGTACAGAACTTTTTCCTAATAGTTGTTCCTTTACTGTTTAGTTTAGTTTAGCTCGGTTTATTATGAAGACAGAATGACGATTGAGGAACTTTTATCATCTTGTAGATTGTAGACTGTAGACTGTAGATGCAGTTGTAATTTGTAAGTTGTAAGTTGTAAGTTGTGAGGTATAGATATACATGTATACACAACACATTACAATATTATAGCCTCATAATATTGGTCTCTCGTGGTGTGTATTTCCAATCCAATCCAATCCAATCCATTCTACTCCATTCCAACTCATTCCAAAAGACTCCCTGCTGTATTTATTACAAATTTCTCAAAGATTTCTGCCTCTCTTAACTCTTAATGTTCACCCATTACCGAAACCAAAAATATATTAGTTCCATCTCATCTCTCTCTCTCTCTATTCTTTATATCATTACGATAATGTGAATTAGAACTCTAAAACTTGGAAATTTTAAAACTGTTTTTTCTCTCCAATTTCCAAAACTATGTAAATTTACATGTTACAAAAGTAATAAAAATTTCAAAATATCATTTACAAATGGGAAAAAGTAAACCAAGAAAAGACTCACTTGAAATTAAATAATTTTATTTGATTTCACAACACTTTTCTTCTTGCGTCTTGAGTATTGAGTGTGCAGTACTTTGGATATTATATCAAGTATTTTTTATTTCTACAGTTGTTGTTGTTGAACTTGAACTCCATTCACCATTCCCAACCTTACGATGCTGATTATTGATTATGCATACTTAATAAGTAGAGAAAAAGGGCAGTGACTGACTAATGGATAAAAAAGATGACGAAGAGTATTGAGTATGAGATAAAGAAACTAAGTCAGAGTCAGAGTAGTGATCTAATATTAAATATTGGATGAATAGATTTTATTGAAAACTGTAGTCCATTGGTGATTATTATTATTATGCCATTTTTTATAGCTCATATGATCATACGATGTGACATGTGCTCTATCTTACTCCTACTCTTGCTTAGACTCTTGCTCTTATTTGTATTTGTATTCGCAGTCGTATTTCAGATATCTTATCACATCGTGAGTATAGTAAGGAGTGTGTGTCTGTTTGTCCTTTTCAGTTTGCAGATTGATTGGTTCATGAAAGGATCAAAGAAAAATACAGTAAGAGCACAGAGCAAGAATGAAAAGTAGTAAAGGAAAACATTGTAAAAATTAAAATGGTAATATTATTATTATTATTATTAGTGGTGGTGCAAGTAGACATAAAAACATGTTTTTGTGACCGTGTATCAATACTCAATACATATTTATGTAAGTGTGCCCTGCTCATGTAATTTCAAGTTTGATCTATTACATTTTGTTTTCTGTTTGTTTTTCTTGTATCTTGTATCTTGTATTTATGCTTCCATTTACAGTGTGAGTTCACATTTTGCATAGTTAGTGGATGCGTAATGATAATTTACAGTGTACAGTTAAATGTTTAATGTTAAATAGTGGTCAGTGCGAGCGACGAGGAAGGAGGAACGAGAAACGAGCGACAAGCAATTGAGAATTGAGAATTGAGTGACTGTTAAAGTTAGCAAGTCGAGTATGTGTAATGTGTAATGTGTTTGTGTATGTTTGTGAGGTTGAGCGTGAGCGTGAGTTTAAGTGTGAGCATACGGCTGATGGCGAGGGTGAGTGAAAGAGTGAGTGAATGAGTGAGATTAGCAAGCAAGTTAACTTTATAGTATGCAGATACTTTATTGAAATTATGTACACACTACAAACTACACACGCAGACTTATGTGCATACATATTAAAACTTGTATTACAGCATGTACAATCACTGTACTACAATGTATAGTGTATACAAGATACTTATATGCTAGATTTTGTTATATCATAGTGTCAAAGTCAGCAGACTAAAGAAGAAAATGAAGGAGAACTATTGACTATTGAGCTATTGAACATTTAGAGAGAGAGAAAAAATGCATGGAGCCGCCGTTTGGTCGTTCATTTTCCTTGTTGTTATTGACTCAAATTCAAATTCAAGCTCAAAACTCAAAGATGGGGAGATTTTGGAGATTGAGTAATTCTTTCATGTAATTTCCATGCATTGATGGATGTATTATGTATTATGTGTTGTTTTGTGTGTGTGTGTGTGTGTGAAATGAATATTTTTCGTCGCTCTCCACCCTTTTTTCATACATGTTTTATCCTTCCTATCGTCGCATATTATACTGTATACAGTATACTGTAAGCTATAAACCGTAAGCTGAATACACATTGTGCATATGTGCTGATTCACCATGTGTAAAAGTAAGTTGTGAGAGTGACGGTACTGGTTGTTGGTTACTCTTTTGACGCAATATTGAAATCTTTGATGAATCCTCAATAAATAATCTATTTATCACCCTGAAGCGTCCAGCAGAATCAAAGCCAAACGCAAAACCAAAACCAAAAGCAACTTTAAGTCCAAGTTGATGTATAATATAACAAAGAAAGGTTAATGCAACTGCGAATACTTTTATATTATATAGTGATCATCCTAAAAATGTTCGTATATTACACTAATTCTCCTCATTTGTCGATCGTCGATTGTCGATTGTCGATTCGCTGTTGGTCTTTGGTCTTTGGTATTTTTCCGTATAAAGTATAAAGTACGCGCCTTGCGCCTAGTTGATAGATAGTAGATAGCTATTACATCACCCAATATTATATAACATAATATAGTCGTTGATTGCTGAGTCTTGAGACTTGAGTCTGACCTGTGAGTGGAATTCACGTATAAAAACGTTTTTTATCTCGCAAGTCACAAGTCAGTTAGACACATGCACTGACATACGTGGATGTGTATCCGTAAAACTGTGGTACATGTAGCTATATAACAAATTGAGAACAAAGTATAGACGTATATTATATAACATCACCGTGCAGACAGCAACAATAAGAATAACAATAATAGTAATAATAATACTCTGCCTTTTTTTACTCTGCCCTAAGCTCCTTTCAAACTAATCTCACACTTTTTCATTCCACCTACAATAATCGGTATATTGAAAAATAATAAAGTTTTATTGTCCATAAAAAAAAGTATGGGGAAATTCTGGGATAGCATACAATACGTACACACTACACACGTAAGTATGTTCGTTCGTTCGTTCATCCGATCCGTCAGTCGATCTAACACAGATATGGATACGAACTCTAACTTTTTGAACTCTCTCCTCACCGCCACACAAAATTGTAGTTTGTAGTTTGTAGTTTAACCTGTGCGATATGTACATGTACACATGCTATATTGGAATATACAAGATACAAGATACAAGTGTATTTATGCATTGTGTATTGTGTTGTATTTTGCAGTTAAAAAGCTATTTGGTCCCGACATGTGTCTACATATATATTTTCAATATCTTCTTACTATTCTTCTTCTCATTCTTGATTCTATTTATGTGCCTTTCAATCCTGATATGTTGTCTTCTAATTTGGTCTTTTCTGTCTAAGAAATTAAGCTGCAGAGTGAGAAGGAAAAGAGAAAGAGAAAGGAAAGGGAAAAGGAGCGAGATCCCGTGAAACTTTGAGCTTTGAGCTCTAAGCTTTGAAAGGTTGATGGTTAGGTTGACTTTGGGTTGATTTCTATCGCCACCTTTGACCACACTATTTACTTCTTCATCTATCTACTATCTACAATATACACGTATATAATACTCTCTCTCTCTCTTTATTTCTCTATGGATTTATACCGATACGGACGCAAGCCATTACCTAATGCAATAATGTGTATAGTGTATATTGTACCCACGGACGGAACCTACCGACGTGAAGCTTAAGCTTATTACTGCCGAGGAGAAGGGAAATAAGAAGACACAAGAGCCGAGGAGAGAGAAGCTTCCCTTTCCTCTCATTTTGAGTTTGGTTCTGGTTCTGATCCCGGAACCCAAGTTGGAAAGAGTGCTTATTCCCTATTACTGACACTGTATCTATCTATCTATCGGTCTATCTGTTTCTGGTATAAGGTATAACGGCAAGCGAGCTCACTAACTACAAATACATTATACAGATACACCGACTACCGACTATTAATACAACACTACTGCCGCTAATACAACCTTCTTCTACCTTCTCTAATGTGTATTTTGTATTTACCAGGAAGGAATTTATGAAAGCCAATGAAAGGAACACGAGGCAGTCTGTAATATGTAATATGGAATAGGAAAATCCGTAGATACTCACTGTATTCGGTATTCTGGATTCTTTATCCACCATCAACCATCAGTCGTCGTAATTCAACTGTTCACTCTGTATTCTGTACATAATATGTAATACATACCATACATGCATGTGTACAACATCTATTTATAAATCTAATCAAAGTCGTAGTGAAACATTTCTTTATTTTATTAACATGTTTCTCTCCCGCAACTCCCACTCATTCAACCTCGACTCTCTCAATGTCTCTCTCTCTCTGCGTTCCTTCTGCTTTTGATTTTGATTTTACTTTTGTTCACTCATTCGAATCCATTTTTCCATCTGTATTTATTTATTTATTTATTTATTTATTGTTGAAATTAATGTACATTTATGGTTTGAATAGTAATAAATAATAGTAATAATAATAACATACATTGTAGTTTGGTATTTGGTATTTTGTTTTTGACGTATCAAGGGATATGACCGGATACTTTTCTCTGTATAATATATTGTATAGACATAATATAGATATCAAGTATAGAATATAGAGAGAAAGATTACGTAAGGTATAAAGTATACAGTGATGTATTATGTAAGTACGTAAAATAGAGTTTGGAGTTTGTGTGTTTATTCCAAGTTCCAAGTTCCAGGTTCCAGGTCTCAGGCCATTAAATTCCGATGAATAATGCACTGGCTCTAATATATGTATCTCCGGCCGTCTTTCTCCTCTTGTGTGTTACGAGTTGCTAGTTACTAGTTTCTCTGGTGTTCTGTCACTAATCCAAACTTTGTACATGTATAGAAAATAGAGACGTATCTACAATCTACAATCTACAGTTCCGCATGTATACTTTTGTAACTGTGAGATCTGAGACTGACGTCAACAAATAGGCTAAAAATTCAAGACATTTCTCATTCATTAAGTTGATATGCATGGAGCATGGAGGAGAGAGGATAGGATGAGATAGGCAGATGGGCAGATAGACGGGGAGCAAATGGACCACTAAAGGAAAACTAAACTCCCTGTAACACAAATATAAGTAATGAGTCGGTTTTTTCCACCCCTGTAACTATTTGTAATACCTGCAACTTCATCATCATGCCCTTCCACTTTCCATTGACATTTATATGAACATGAACAGGAACAGGAACATTTAGATTTAGATTTACATTGGTATAATATGTTGGCATAAAGTTTTGCCAATGATGTATATTGAGAATGTTTGTCAAATATCAAACACACTCGACACTCGACACTCTACACACGTGTATCTATTGATAGTTTCATGTATTATTAAGTATTGCGTAAGTGGATCAGAATTATTTATCGTTTTGTAATGTAAAAGTTTAAACACACCATATCCATTATCCATTATACCGAGGTTAATATTTACCTTTAATCAGTGCGTCGTAGTAGTATTTGGTGTTTAGAGTTTAGAGTGTACATATGTGCAATTTTTAATGGATCTTATACATACACTTTTGGATCACTACTTCTTACTTCTTACATAACATCTTAAATCACATTAAATAGTTGCGAGTTGTGATTTGTGATACTTTGAACCCACAAAGAGCTTAACTCAACTCAATTCAATTCAACTCAACTTTGTAAATGTTAAATGAGCTTGCCGGAATTCCCTCATAAAAATCATTAAATATAAAATAATCACATTTTTGTACAATGTACACTGAAAATTGAACATTGAACATTGAATGGGTTTGAGATGGGAGAGACAAGGTATAGTTAGTTAGTTGGATGGATTTAATGTAAATAATTGACTTTTTTTTGCACGTGTATTTACAATCCAAATCTTGACGAAAAATCTGTAATCTACGCACAAATGCTTTGCTTTGCTTTGCTTCGCTGACTACAGACTATACAGACTACATACGAGTACATAAATATATGTTTTATGATTTATGCATTAGTACAAGTGGATAGATAGATAGATAGTATATGGATATATTATGATCATTAAGTATGTGCAGAACGTTTTCCTGTTGGTAATTTAAAGAAATCAACATTTACATTTACGATTACAACTACGTTTTACCCTTAAAAAATCAAAAAATAGATATTGCTACACATTACACATTTCACATATTATATTTTATATTTTATAATGCTACGCTTGTTTGGTTCTTTGTTCTTTTTCTCTGAATTTTGCTTGTTCTTGTTCTTATAGTAAGTTCTTGTAGTTCTTGTACGTGTTTGTAATGGGGTAGAAAACCATCACCATTATTATGAATTATGAACAATAATTAAAATAAAAAATAAAAACCTATACATTCAAATTATACGTAATAAATTATCCAATTCTTAATAATTCTTGACACATAAATTATGAACAAGATTATATTGTATTTTGTGTTTGTAGTTTGTACATTCGTATAAAATAAAAAAATTATCAAGTAACAAGTAACAAGTATCAGGTCTCAAGTATCTTGTTTGAAAAAAAATGGTACTAGTTTTCCACTATTTACTTGTAGTTTGTAGAAAACTTGTACACATTTTGCAATCATAATCGTACAGAGACATTAGAATCTTAAATTAATACATCATACTTCATGCATAATATAGATAATAGATAGACAATAGATACAGATAGATAGATATTATAATATTACTATACCATTGAATATTTTATTCTCAACAAAAAATATCTAGTATCTTCTATCTTCTATAGTATTTGACCATGATTCACAATTTACAATTCACAATATTTTTTCCTTGTCCGAAATTACAATATTTTTACACTTTCATCCTGATATAAACTCAAATGAGGAGGGGAAAAAATTAGTTGACCTTTGTTGTGCTCATTTTGTGGAACGATAACACTTTTTTTCTCCTTTATTATTATTATGTATCAGTCATTAATGCTTAATGGTTAATGCAGTGTTTTGTGTCTTGTATCTACAGTGATCTTTAATTAAGCATATATATATATATATGAGATTTGAGTATTGAGTACATTTTCTGTAGTTACATTGTGCATTGTGCACGGAATTCTGCACATTGTAACTAATGATCATGTCGTAAAAATGAAACTGAAAATGAACATGACTCCATTTTTCTAAATTCAATCGTATTTTACATATCCCATATCCTGCATTCCGTTCAGTGCTCAGTGCTCAGGCTTACTTATTTATTGCTTATTATTTATCAAAAAAGTATGTGTGAAATACTGTGAAATGCGTAATAAATATAGGAAAAAATTCATACCTGTTTCATCATAAATCACAGATGTGTTTGTATATTTTTTAACAAGCTGTTTATTCATTTCTGTCTGTGTTCTGTATAGAGAGCAACATTGGCCGAAAAGGAAGTCACATCATTGAAGGAGCAATTAGCAGCGAACCACGGTTCTGGTTCTGCAGCTATGGCCCCACCACCTCGCGATGACCGGGAGGATCCAGTCATCTCAACGTCTCAACATAAAAATCAAGATTTTGAACTCGCTGCCAAAGATAAAGAGGTAGATTATTTATTTATGTGTTTTAATTTTATACTTGCTAGTTTTCAGTTAAGAGTTGATACTTATAGATGCTGGTTGATGGTTGAATGTTGATGGTGAATATTTATTTATACACGTATCTTGATATTTATTTATCTTTTGAGAACATCTTTTCTATATATCCATGTGATAAAAAATAATTTATTATTATTACAGCATTCTTTGAGTTTAGAGTTTTGAGTTTAGAGTGTAAGTGGATTTTCACATGTATAGTACATACTACATAAAGCATGAATCATGATACTATATTCTATATTATTCTATATTATCCTATAAAATATGCTATATAGATATCTTTAGTTACTGATAGAATTTCTGATAGGTTTTGGTTTTTGCTCCTTCTTTCGATAGAACAAATCCATGCAGTGTAGAGTGTAGAGTGTACGTATAATATACAATGTACAGCATACTCATTACACGTAATATTTAAAATGCATTCTCATTTGTAATTTCTAATCATGATTTCATACTGTGAATAGGATTTATTATTGCAGAATGTACCAGTTTTTATGATATATTATCATATGAACGCTAGTCAATCCGTCAAGATGGATGTTTGAGAAAATTTAGATTTTTATATACCGCTCATGTACATTGTACATATTATGTAATTGTACAAGGTGCACTCAGAGGAAATATAGGTATAGATATAGGAAATAGAATACAGATGTGTATTGTATACACTTTAGACTTTATACGGTAATTATTGAGATAAATCATCATTTTAAACAGTATCTGGTCTCGGTACACTATAAAGAAGGATAATATTCCTATTATCTTTGATTTTGATAGGCTACTCTATTTATCATTAGCAAAATTTCGGAGTGAACATGTAGCATTTACAATTTACAGTGTACAGTGTACAATGTACCTCCACATATTAGTGCATTATACATTGTACATGGTATAGCATCCATTATGTCTGATTATCTACTGATATGTCATAAGACGGACAAATAAATAGTACCTATTTCCATTATTTACGCTTGGTAAATTGCTGATTTCCTATGATTTTCCACTTGATAGATTCAATGAACACGAGATTTCAATAGTTGTTCTAAACTTCTAAAGTACTATTTTCTACATAGTACATTTCGTATTTCGTATAATATGAAACACTTATCATGTGTAGTACGATCATCTATCATCTAGTTCAAACCTATCAACTATCAAATATCAAGTATATGATTCAGAGGAAATCAGTGGGAAGAAAAAAATACAAAGAATTGATATTGATATTGAATTTGCTACAACCCCAAAACAAAAGGCTACAAAAGGTCATACATTGTAGATACGATACACTAGGTACATATGGTTTATATCAAGTAATTAAAAGGATCGAAGGGAACCAAGAACCAAGTTGATCGTTTGATCAATTTAAATGATTTAAATTTGATATTTTAATTAGTTTATACTCTATACCCTATACACTAAATACACACACATAGATAATTTGCAGAGGATAATGGAACTTAATTGAAGTTTATGTAGTACACTTATCCTTTTGATACTTATACTTTGAATCGGATATGTTGTGAATTGTGAATAGTACTTGGAATTATGCTGTAAGTTCACAGAGTGTAGAATGTACAATGTACAATGTACAGTTTATGTGCAGAGAATTGATAGAGATGAAATTTGGCTCTTGTAAATATGAAATCACTTTTCTCCATATATAAATACACACTGATTATTAGTTATTAGCCCTTCTTGTTGTACACACATGTAACATGTAATGTTAATGTACCACTGTGTACTGTGTGCTGTACAGATTACAGATTATACAGATTTCCATGTATAGAGTCATAATACATATAAAGATTTATACAGCTTACAAATATGATTGTGGTGATGACGATGATATGAGTGAGTGAGTGAGTTAGCTTTTCGTTAAATGAAATAATAATGCTGGAAGTGGTAATCTATAGGATGATTTGAATTATATTCCATATTCCATATACAGACATTTATTTGTAGTTGTTGGATGGCTAGCTCTAGCTATTCATTGGCTGTGTTATGTCATGCCAAGCCAAGCCAATTCAAGCCAAGTCAGAACTGAACACTGAACATTGAACATATACTGTATTGTATCATAGTTCATAGTATTCAGTACTCCGTACTCCATACTGACGACTGATATCACTTGACTTGACTTGACTAGGCTTGAGCCTCAAGTTGAGTTGGTAGTGGATTGGATAATGGATAATAGAAAAACGGAATTATATTCTATATTATGCACATTGTAATATTTTGTATCATTATCATTATCATTTTTGTTGTTGTTGTTGTTGTTGTTATAGACTGGATGGATAAAATGTTACAGGATTCTGTATTCTCTATTCTATGCCTGTGTCTCAGTCCCAGTCTGAGCCTCAGCCTCTCAGTTTCTGACTCTGTCTTCATGAATGTTGAATGTTGAATTGCTTTGAGTTATGACTTATAGCGAGTCGACTTTGATTTAATATCATGAGAAAATTTATTTATCGGACGGATAGAAAAAGAGAGTTAATAATTTCATGCTGGGATTGATCGTTTGGAAGTGGAGTTTGGAGAGTGCGAGGCAGTTCCTTCATTCTCCATGTATATCTATCTATCTATTCTCTCCTATATTTTTCTTCCCTCTCTTTCTCTCTCTCTCTCTTTCTGTCTTGGACTATACTAAATTCTATATTCTATCTGTATTCTGTGGAAAAGATTGCATAAATTGGACCGAACTTCGAAGTGGAAAAAGTGTGGATGGATTGTGGTTGTCTGTGACCTGAGTATGACCCTTTGAAAATAAAAGAGGGGGTTACACAGTGAGCCACATGCTGTTAAAATGGGCAATTTCCATGCAAGTGTTGTCCGCCTTCCATGTCTATCCTATCACACACACAGACACAAGTGAATGCATATATGCATCCACTATCCACTTGTACACGTAACATTGTACATTGTACATACATGCATATTGTTGTGTTTAAGTCATATTCGTCCTCATGCTTGCTTACTTGCTCATTGCTCATACCTTTCATGTAGATAACAGATAGGAGATAGCTAGATAGTGGATAGAATGTCTAATGTCTATGTAGATGGAAAAAGACGAAGACGAAGACCAAGATCAAGACAAAGAAATAGAAGGGGTTTGACACTCTTCTGCAGAACAGCAGAAATAAGAAGTAAAAGAACAACACAGACCAGAACACAACACAACACAACAAAATAACAACAGCAACAAAAACTGATGGGAATGGGAATTCACGTCTCCTCATTCATCCCCATAATATAAATTACTATCAACTATCAACCCCCAAAAATAATGTTGATTCTTATTACTTTCTATTACTTATTACAAAAACTACTACACTACCACCACATCTACTACACTACTACTTATACTATCTTATTACCAATAACCAACCAACAACCACTTGGAATGAAATAACTTGTATTATATTCTTCTTATTTCTTATTCTTCGTTTTAGCCCTCAACTTTTTTTCTTCTTTTTCTTATACTTTATCGTCGTCTTGTATTACTTCTCTCTCTCTGTTTCTCAGCTCATATTCATCTTCGTCTTCTTCTGAATATTATCTATTGAAAAATCCTCATCTTTAACCAAATCATGTCTCTCTTTATCTCTTTCTTATTCTTCTACTCCTTCTACTTCTTCTCATGTTCATTCTCATTCTCGCTCTCGGCTCTCCCAAAACTAATTTTAACATATAGACTTTTTGAGCATAAATTATGCATTATGCATTCATTATTACTACACGTATTACCATTACTATTTACTATTTACAATGTAACTCTTTTTTTTCTCCTTCCCCTTCATGATTATTACCTAATACATTTTAGACTATTGCTATGATAATTATTATTATTATTATTATGATTATTGTAGATTCATGGTACATATATGTAATTAACCATGAGTTTTTTCAAAAGGAAAAAACCACCATTCAATTTAGTCAATTGTATTTATGTATACGTGTGTGTGTGTCAAATAAATTTATTTCAAGGTAAATATATTATATAAAATGGCGATAGGTGAAAAATAGACAAGGACTATGAAAATTTTCAATGATATTGAGCATTGAATGTACTTTAGGTGCAAAATTCAAGTCTTGGAATTTTGTTTTTTTTTTTTGTTTGGTGTTTGGCTTTTTTATCATAATGTTTTTTAATTATTTTTTGTGGTATTAGTATTTAATTTTTATTATGGATTTATCTATATTCATATGGACTATTGATTACTTAATCGATTGAGGTTTGAGGTGAATGAAATACAAAACACATGTGTATATTTACTACTGTCAGTCAATCAAAATTTAAATACAAGTCTTGTATTACAAGAGTAAAAATACACAGGTAAACAGAAAAAGTAAAGTAAAAATACAAACGGAACAAGACTTTCTATTATTTATTGATATAAAACGTGTGTAAAAATGTTTTTGTTGTTTCATTTTTCAGATTTCAAGTTTAGTGGAAGATGTTCAAAGGTTGCAGACGTCATTAAATCAAATTCGTGAGAGTAGTGCCACACAGATTCGGCTCCTGGAAGAGCAATTAGAGGCAAAACAAGAGGTCATCAGTAGACTCGAGACTCGTCTCGATTCCCAAAGAGACTATGAAGACATGAAAAGAGAGCTTTCCATACTCAAAGGCTCTTCCACACCTACCACAAATAGTTCTACTAGTACCACGACCACGACTACTCCGACTAATACAAATAATACAAATACTGAAGCTCCTGTCAATGGAGTCGATGCCAAAGATGTTAAAGACAAACGACCAAGTAAGATTTTTTAAAAATATTTTTCAAAATTACTATTATTATTATTATTATGCAGATTACAAAATAGAGTAAAAATAGCAAATATTATATTTTATTATAGATTGTAGTTGTTTTTATTGAGTAAAGAAAACAATAATATAATACAGGCATTAGAAATATAAAGAATGGTGTTGGAAAAAGTAAAAACTAATATCGTAATTTAAATATATTTAAAAGATTCAATAATATTGTATAATATTATCTAAAAGCAATAACACGAATATTATCAAGAAACTGTATCGCATGTGTGTGTGAACTCATGCATGCAAAAACGTACAGATGGATAATAGTTTTTATTTCCATTTTCCATATTATTTTTTTTTCTTTGACTTTGTATCGGTATCTATAATATTATTTATTATTTATCTATCAGTTTGTAGTTTGTAGTCAATGACTGACAATCACATCAGTCTTAAACAACCCCACCCCTTTTACGTACTGCCTTTAAAATGTCAATGAGGAGAGATAAAAACATCATAATATCGCATAATATAATATAATAATTACTATGATTACTATTTGGAATAAAATCAATCGTTTCATGTTCTCTCTTCCAGTTGTAAGTACAAATATGAAGAAAAAAAATCCACGTTTTATCAACCATCAGATATTAGATATATTGAATATTGAATAATATATGATTTTTTTTACTATGTTACTTACTTATGTACTATAATATTACGTACTACGTAGATGTTTTTTGGTAATTGTGGTAGTGCTGACTTGCGAAATATATAGAATGGAATGAAAGAGTAGAGGTGTTATCAGTAAAATAAGACTGTGTATAGTGTATAGTGTAAGTATAATGTGGTTATTTTAGATTTTAGTTGGTACATTCATTTGTGCATTGTGAAATCTTAATTCTGAAATACTGAAAATAACTACTATATCATATAACTTTAGGTCACATTTTATTGCGATTTGATATTATTTGATGTTTTTATTGAATACACATATATTCTAAATATTGATAAATAATATTGGGAATTGAGACCTTGAATTGGATTGATAAAGAGTGTTGAAGGAAACACGCCTCGATTTAACTATTTGATAGGAAATAGCTATATTTTACACATAAAACTTATCGTTAATTAATTATACATCGCAGAAACTTGGTCACTACTCATTACTACGTATTTTGAGTTGTTTAAAGTTAAAAAATAGTAATGAACCTTGATTTTAGATTTCATCTTGTGATATTTTTGGTATTATAAATTATTATAAAATCTTAAACTATTATTGTAATAAAAATAATAATCGTTATTAATAAATGAATTATAATTGTTTCTTTGTTTCTGAATTTTCATTGTATCAATCTATAGGTTCTCCAATGAACGCTTTAAATCATCGCTTCCTGCTCGGACCAGCAGCCGCCTTGCCTGTCGAGGCATTTGGTTCACTATTAGGAGAAGAGATTGTAGCAACTTGGCGACGGTCTTTAGAACGTTCGCTTTTATCTTCCTCACCCCCTTTACACTTACACACTTCAAATCTCCCTTCATCAATATCTCATCATCAACTCAGTAATGAGTCCTGCTCTCCACCACCACAACAGTCCTCACCCAATGAATCCTCCATGAATGAGTCCAGTATCAATATGGACACCTCATTCATGAATGGAAGTAGAGATCGAGACCGAGATGGTGATCGAATTCCCTATCGTTATGAAGACTCACTCATCCCGAAAAGTGACCCGATGGAGGGTCGACTTCAAGAAATGCTCCGTTACAACATGGACAAGTTTGGTTCACAATGTTTGGACACTTTACAAATTGCTCGACGTGTTCGGGAACTCCTCTCAATCCATAACATTGGTCAACGACTGTTTGCCAAGTATGTGTTGGGCTTATCTCAAGGGACTGTGAGTGAATTGTTGTCTAAACCCAAACCATGGGATAAATTGACCGAGAAAGGGAGAGATTCCTACCGAAAAATGCACGCATGGGCTGCCGACGAAGCCTCTGTTCTTCTTCTCAAGTCACTCATACCAAAAAAAGGTAAGAAAAAACTAACTTCAAATATATAGAACATAGATGTAGATATATAGATATTTTTCACACATTTTCACAAGTTCTTATTTACATTTACCCCAATCATCAGACAAAAAAAACTCAAAAGGAAAAAAATGAACCAACTCTCGTCACATTCTCAAGGAATGATAAATTTTCAAATTTTAGAACCCATAAACATTTAAGCATTAAACATCTCATCTCATTACTCATTACATTAAACTTCTTTACTTGATTTTTATAAAATCACACCCTTATTCTATTCCATCACACACGAATCCTCATTCCTCATCCTTCAGTTGTTGTTTTTTTTTATTTATTATTTTCTTTTATATTTTGTTATGACACATAGCTAAAAAAATACACTGGCACCGGCTCTTGGCTCTCGAATCTCGGCTATGCCGTACTAATATATAATATATCACGCGATATGTAACTCTCGTCTTTTTCTTCCTTTCTTTCTTTCTTTATTTTGGCTCAGACTACCATTACATCAATTATCAAGTGCATCAAAGTTTTTTTTCCAATGTAGTAAAATAACAGCAATAGCAAGAGCCTCAACAACAACAATAATAACAAAGCATTAGAAAAATGTGATATGATGATTACTCTGATATATTATCGTCTATTATATATACTCACAAAATACTAGATACTAGTAACTAGTAATGTATATAATGTATAATGTATAATACGATTGGTTATCTCATCACATCATTCTCTTTTCTCTTATAATTTTTTTTTCATGTGAGTGTGAGTGTGCGAGTGATGGAAATTTGTAGGTATTTGTCTGCACATACACATTTTCCTTTGAGATTTGAGATTTTCAGAGTGAGGTGTAAATTGAAAACTCCTTGAGCCGGGACTGTAGACTGTCGACTGTATATTGTGTATATTGTATAGACTAAAGTGTGAGTCAGTACGCGGAGAATGGAAAAAAGTAGAAGAAGAAGAACGGGAGAGAGAGAGACATGGTGGATTTTTTATTTTACATTTTAGAGTTTCGAGTGATTATTTTGAATATGTACATTGTAGATTGTAGTATTCAATATACGTAACACGTAGTATGTGTAGATATTAGATACTTCAAAAAATGTAGAAGATGTGAAGATGAAGAAGAGAGAAAGATTTGTTCAATGTTTTTTTGTGAATAGTTTGACTATGTTCCAGATGCGGTTGATATTTATGTACTTTGTAGATTCTAGATACTAGATACGTTCAATGTTCAATTTTCAATGTATTCAGGATTTCGTATAATACACAAT
This sequence comes from Sminthurinus aureus, assembly GCA_034698265.1. Classification (NCBI taxonomy): domain Eukaryota; kingdom Metazoa; phylum Arthropoda; class Collembola; order Symphypleona; family Katiannidae; genus Sminthurinus; species Sminthurinus aureus. The sequence continues at coordinate 18,788 of JAQGBH010002574.1, forward strand.
ACACAATGAAAAAGAAGAAGACAGAGTCAAAGTATCATATAACACACAAGGAAAGGATGTGTGTGTATGTTTGCACGGTGGTGAATATTGAATGTAGAATGTAGGAGTAGATGAGTGGAGCATAATGTAACGTGTAACATGTCAGTCACTCGGAGGGTTAAAATATCTAATATCTATCCATGTATACAATGTACATATCATATTGTATATTGATACACGGACATGACAACAAACAACGAGAAGGAGAAAACTCTGTGTTCCTTTACCCTTTACTCACAAGATGATAGAAGTGAGAGAGAGAGGGGGAGAGAGAGAGAGACGATATAAAAGTTTTTTTCCGTGCGTGTGTGAATGAGACATTTGATGGAAGGCAATGTTGTGCAAACGATGCAAATCATCAAAGCATATTCATTAAGTTTAATTATCGCATCGATGGTAGATGGTAGAAGAACTGACTGAACTGACTGGCTGGTTGGTTGGCTGGCTGGTGTTTGAGTGTTTGAACGAAATGTTGAAAGTATGGATGGATAGACAGATAGATAATAGATAGATAGTAGATAGTCGGATTCAAGAAGGGAGAAAAAAGTTTTAAACTTGAAGTGAAATTAGCGGAATATGGAATACAGCGAGATTCAGATACAGATACCCGGTATTCGGTGTTTGGTGCTTGGAGTTCGGCATTCGACATTCGGTATTTGGTATGCACAGTGAACAGAGAAAATTACGGCATGAGAGATGAGTTGATGAAAAAATGAGTCCTCTTCCAACTTTTAACATCTAACAGTATTTTTTCCCATTTATTTCTTTCTCTCTTGTCTCTCATGCATCTAGTATCTAGTATCTACAATGTACAATGTACATGAACCATAGTTTTTTCTACACTCTAGGGATTCCGCACACACTCGAGAGTTGAGAGTCGAGAGCCGAGGTAGAAAAGAGAGACATTGACAGAGGGAGAGGGAGAGATTCCGACTCGAGACTCGAGAGAGTGAAAGTGTTTGCTCAAAAACTCTAATTGGGTTTACTTCTAATAATAAGATGATCACAGTTACACACCGCTCTGATTCTGATTCTGATTTTTTTACTACCAATTTGCATATATATGGATCCCTCTCAATTCCCAATATATGTACATAAATACATATACATCTATCTGAATCTCTAATTTTATTATATCCACTCTTGTTTTAATGTTTAAATTTGAACTGTACAGAGTGTGGAGTTGAGTGTGAGCTTTGAATTTGAAGTCTACATTCTACATGATACATGAGCTAGATCCTCTCATTTCACGTGTTAAACTTTTTCCTCGGTACAGTATCATAAATGATGATGAGGCTGAGAATGAGAATGAAAATGTGGATTTGGATGGATATGGATCCATCTATTATTAGTATAGGTAATTTTCTTGAGTGAGATGAGATAATTTGAACCAAAAGTTGAAGAAAATTATTGTCATTTCACTGACAACATGAAAAATTCCCCCTTTTCTTCTCCTTGGTTTTTTTTCTCTCCAGTTCTTTCCCTCCCTCATTCGTCAATCGTTTTCAGTCTCTTTCTTTCTATCTGTCCGTCTATCCGTCTTTCGTTCCCGTCTACTGGTGCTTTTTTGGTTGTGTTTTGTTGTCTTGTGTTGTGTTGTTCTTGTATTTTTGTTGGTATTAGTTGACTGCTGACTGTGTGGCTGTGGCTATCAGTGAACTTGATCACATCCTCTTCTGTGGAGGTCTCAAGGGTTGCTGCCTCCTCATTCTTTACTTATTCCTATCCCAATCCTAAATAAATTCATGCATCTGTATATTCAGTTTCATCTCGTATCTCGAATGTCGTATCTCCCACAACCCTGTATGTGTAATGTATAGTGTGTATATTGTATATTGGATATTGAACAAGTACGCAGTCATTTAAATTGTACATGTGTATTTTGTCAATCTACTGATCTTTTTACACACAACACACTACACACTCAACCCTGATTTTAGTTAAATGTATACCCGTATTTAGTTTCTGCTGTCGATCTCTCTAGTCTCGAGTCTCGATGGAGATGGAGATGGAAAAGAACAAGAAGAAGAAAAAGAAAAGACGAGACGAGACATAGACGACAAATGCACTTGAACTTGTCACCCTCTTTTTTTTCTCTCTCCAGCACTTTCTCTATAAATAATACATATGATTAGGCAACTGTACAGTTGTAGCGTTTTTTTCCTCGCTTCATGTTCAATGTTCATGCTCATGCTCATGCTCGTGATGTTCTACATGTTTGATGATGTTGAATTTTTTGGAGGAAAAAAAACCACCGAGATTCATGCTCGCAACAACCAAGAACATGATGGTAGTGTACGTATCGTAAGATGAAAGAGAGAGAGAGAAAAACAAGACAAAAATACAAACCAAATGATTGAAATCAGCAGCCGCAACAGCAGTGTACATAATACAGACTTCTTAAAGATGTGCACATAGCACATGTGATTTAGGCATTAGAGGAATTAGAATTACGTGAGGGCAGTCTTGAGTCTGAGGAGAGGGAGAAAAAAGAGTTGTAAATATATTATATGACGATGAAGACGACGACGGCAATGATAATGATGATAATAATAATGATATCGTTCCATAGATGAACTTGTCCGTTGTCCGTATATCCATCGTTTTGTCCATCCAACTTGTGTTCTGTTCTGTTGTAGGTATTAGTAATCAAAGTTATAAAAAAGTGTAGTTTTGTCAGTATGTATTGTCCATACCTGTGGATGTGTATTGGACATTGGACATATAAGTAATAAGTACGAGATAATAGATACTAGATACTAGTTGCTAGTACATGGATCAATTTGTGAGGATTTGGATGCCTTACTTGTTTCTTTGTCCGTGACCGACCAGAAACTCAAAGCTCAAAACACAAAACATAAAGCAGAGAATAAAAGTGTATGTGTGTGTGTGTGTATTTTGTTTGTATGTTATAGACGAGAGATCATCGTTCCTTTATTCCTTTATACCTCATCAAAAATACATTATGAGTTGTTTATTTTTTTCCGATGGACTCACTGCCAAAAGGAAGGAAATGAAACAGAAGAAGAAGATGAAGAAAAAGAAATGGCTCCAACTTTTCTTATTTTTCTTCTTCACTACTTTTCCATATTTTAGATGGAGAGCAAAATGAACAAAAATGATTTCATGTGTAGTGTGTATGGTGTATGGTGTAGTGTATTATATTATGATGTGTAATGTGCAAGTTTATGTCAGAGGAAGAGAAATAGAGTTTATCTATTATCTATCTATATATGAACTTTATGAGTACATTTTATCTAAGTATTATGAGGTTGTTACGTTATGTGTGAAGAATGAAGAGGGAAGAGCTTCAGCTCAGCTCAGCTCAGCTCGGCTCAACTGAGTGAGAAAAAGTTTCCGTTTTTCCTTGATGAATGATGATACGATACGATAGAATGAATAGACGTATAGATGGATGGAACATCAAACAGCAACAGAAAACAGAAACTTCAAATTTCTAATATAATACTCTTACATCATCTACTTCAGTAAATATTTAGTAGTAGATTGAATCGGGCATGTTTTTTTTCTCGTGTTCTCAAAAATTTCTTTAGTCGTTGTCTTTGTACAGTAGAGTTTTGTTGTGTATTGTGTATCAAAAAATAGAAAATGTACAATGAACAAAACAAAGCAAAAGGGACATAACTGTTTCTTCTATTTATAGAGAAAATTATAGTAATTAACTTTTTTTACAACACTTTGTAATTTTTTCCTGGTGAGAAAGAGGATTGACCAGATATTTTGTCTATTTTTTTTATTTGTCATTCGTGTTTGGATTGTGAATGCATGTGATTGAAAACTGAAAAGTGGAGTAATCTTTGTCCCTTGGATTAAATTCCTATTTTGATTTGGAATTTATAGATTAGAGATATTTTTTGTATACGTGTGTATTTTATTATTACACCCATTGTTTTTCTTGATTCTTGATTCTTCCTTGCTCTCAGTCTTCATGATAACATTTTGGATTTTGTATTGTTTATGTGAAATGGAGATGATTTCGGTTTTCTATTACTAGAATGACGTCGATTATGACATAGATGATGCTGATGACGGGAGATGAGGGTTGAGGGTAATCAAGAGACTACTACTACACTAGACACTATTGATGGTGAATGGTAAATCTCGCCTTTCCAGTCTCGAGTCTCAAGTCACTACATCCATAAATACTCGAGTTGGAATATTATAATAACTAATAGAAGGAAATAGAGACAAAAACAGAAATAGACAGCCAAAGAAGCAAAGTCGTGCCCGTAAAACACAGATTATATTGTATTATACGTATATGTTGGCATGTGCATAATGAGTGGATAGAAAGTACAAAGGAAATTTGGGAGTTTCGGTCTGATCTTGAGTCTTGAGAGTCGTCAATATATTATATCTGTATTTGTTATCGGCGTTGATGGCGATGGGAATGGTGATGTGTGATGGAAGGGGATCACACATCATACCTACATACACCATACACACAGTTTACATCATAATATTATATTATATTGTACATGGTGCATGCACATGATATGATGTATGTAAAGTGTAAAGAAAAGAAGCGATACAGTTGAATGTTCACAGAGAATAGACGGAGAGAGTGACTATTGACTATATCTGAATATTATGAGTTTAAGAGAGACAGAAAAGGAGAGGAACCCTTCAATTATTACATTCGTTTGGAGTTTGGAGTTTGGATGATGGTTGTCTGTTGTCTGTTGTATTTTGTACATATTTTCTGTTTTGGATGAGGTTTACGTTTACGTTTATGTGTGTGATGCTAGGGTGGTCCGTTTCGCACAAACGTTCGAAAAGTCAACGGGCCCTTGTCTCAAATTGAAGGTATACCCATGGAGGTATTACCTGTGAAATTTGGAGTCAATCCGTTTCGAACTGACCTAGCACAAAACGGGCAAAGGTC
>JAQGBH010002575.1:0-23727 GCA_034698265.1 Sminthurinus aureus
GCTATTCCACCTCTCCGCGAGGTTATTTTTTCCATAACCTCCCCGCGCGCTTATTTAACCTCTAGTCCTGGGACTGAAATATACTACAGAGCACAGAGTACATCTTGAATATAAAATCATACGATCGGTCTAACATATGGGTTTCATGTGTAACGCCTAATGTCTAATGCAGAAAGAGCTACTTGAGATTTTATGTGTAACAAAACACTACAAACTACTCAAGTTTTATTAGAATTTTGGAGATTAAAATCAATGTACAACTGATTGGAATTTTTCTAAGTCATAAGTCAAACCTACACACTACACAATACCTTGCAAAATTCAATCGAAAATTGTCTTCGGTTGGAGATTGGAATCGAAAACGAAAATGGAAAGAACAAAGAAAAAAGTAGGGACTGAGAAATTACTGAACAGAGAAATATAAATAATAAATATCCATAATTCATAATATTATTATACTTCCTGAAGTGAAAAGATGCAATTCATAAGTCCTTTGAAATCCTCTTAATTTTTTTTCATAAATACGCGTTGAACTTTATTGCATAGATTTTTTTTTGCACATTTTTAGTATGTATAATGTATTTTTTTTGTATTTTTGCAATGGCGATGAATTGACTCAATTAAAAGTACAATGGGTTCATCATATCATCATAATCAATATAGTTGTAGTTCGTAGTCGTAGTCGTATTCCGTAGTATCATGTCATTTCATTTCATTTTATATAATGATAATGATATTGGTAAACATGTGTGATAATAATATATTATTTTATTATATATTTGTAATAATAATATACGTGCGCTGTACATTTTTCAGTAAAATCCTATCTATGTTACCTTTTCTATATATATGTATTCTATGCATTTGTTTAGTATGTATGTATAATATATTTTATTCCTTTATCTGATATCGAGTGTCGACCACTGGATTCACGATCAGACCAGAACCAGATAGAACATATTATCATCATCATTTTTTTACTTATGATTTTACAAAACAATCAAAAGAAAACATTTACTCATGATAAGAATTAATAGTAACAATATAATATTTATAGCGTTCGTGCCTATCATATCATGTCATATCGTATCGGATGCATCCGTAAAAACTAAATACATATGCCCATAATCCCATGTGCCACATGTATACACGATCCACAATGGGAGTATATAATGGCAAAAAAAAACAATGACATGAATAGCTTTTATCATGCTTTGATTTTTGATTTAGTTTCTTTCCGTATACATACCAGGAAGTAAATATATTTTATATTATTTAATACAAAACCATGTCCTTTTTCAACCCTTCTCTTTCATATCGTCGTCTAAAACCTAGAACCTAGAACGTCTATAATGTGTAATGTATGTATGTATATTATAAATAGCGTCTATCTCAATATACTTTGAAAAATCCATAATATATATTTTGTACATGACATTTAAAGGTAGGCTGAGGACTTTCTAGCTAGATAAATACTACATACAGTACACAGTACAGACTACAGGTCACAATCAATAAATTCATTCATAGATTATATATCTTTTATATACTATAAAGTATAAGATTTCTATAACATTTTCCTAAGGGAGGCAAAATGTCATTTTGATCACGTGCAGAAATCATCTAAAATAGCTTCAACTTTCGACATTCTACATGTATACTTGTGAGTAAAAGAATTTCATAGAGAATTTTTACAGTGGAATAATATATAACAACTGACATAATATTATGATGTATTCGGTATTCAAGTTGAAAAATCAATTTGAATTTAACACCTTCCATTTCAGATATTTAAGTAAGTACAAGATGAAACATATATACATTGATGCATTGAAAATCAATCAATCATTATATACAATATGCATGAGATGTTACAGAATTTCATCTTTTTTAGGAAACCCAGAAACCAGCAAAGCTCTATATTACTTTCATTTCAATTGTTTTGTAATTTGTAATAATATTATTTTGACCCCTCTACATAATTCTTTGAACAAAGCATTCATTACATTTAGCCGGAAATGATAATAATGATAATTGTTTGACGTGTGGCCTAAAACGTGTAGTAGAGTATAGGTAATAAGAATATGCGAATATCCGATAAACATTGATAATTAAAACTTGCGTGCATTCATGATGTATATTTTCTCAGTGTTTGTTTAGGTATAATATAATAACATAATATTTTTGCATAATATAATTTACATATTGTATAATAATATATTATATAACATTATTATATTATACTTTTGTAAAATTTCAGTTGAAGTTTTAATTGTTAATTGATTGGTTATTTATAACATCATCATTATTCATTGTGTATACATTATCTAGAATCTATAGACTCTTGACGTTTTCTTTGTTTCTTTGTTTGTATTTTTTTAATATAATATATATAAATCTTTTATCTTTCCTTAATAACTTAACTCTAATTTGTCTCGTTTCTTATACCACAAATAGATGGATACTTATTTTACTTATAATTAATTAACATTAACATTTACATGTAACAAAAGCTAATACTATAATTGTTTTGGATTGTATGCTTTTTTTGTTAAAAATGCACACTTCGAAATCCTCCTTGTTTGTTTTTTTGCATGTGTGTGTACATACAAGTAAAGTCCTAATTTAATTATTTATTTATCTATTTTAATTGTAAAAGCTAAATATCATAATATAATATAGACATATATATACGTATATTTTTATTTGTATCTGTGGGTATTTATATAGTATATATATGAATATATTATGTATATGTATTTATTTATATATTAACATGTACATTGAATCTCGTTTTTATACAAATACTTAAACGACTTTACACATGTTCTTGTTAATTCTTTCTTTCCCTTCTTCCTCTTCCTCCTCCTATTCTTAATTAATTACTTAATTATTAGATAAATAACACTAACGATTAAGGACTTGATGAACAAAACAAATCGTTGAAAATTATTCAACATTCAAAACAAAAAATATAATAATAATAATAATATATATTTAATGTATCATAATATATTTTAAGACTTGAGTAAAAAAAAAAATCTTTGTTGTTGTCGTCCGTGTAGTGATAAATGAGGTATTCACTACAACGTTCATTATGTAAAAAGCACACAACCGAATACATACATCGCAAACGGTAGAAAGTTACATATACAATGTTTCATAATAATATATATAGTATAATAATTAGCATAATATATTATTTAATAGTACATTTTCGATTTCCTAAAATGCTAGCGCTCGGAAAAACCTCGTAGACATAGTAATCACGTTTGGAGATGAAGGAAATATGGATGTTTTGTAGGAAATCTAGAATGAAATAAAATATATAGACAGTTTTTAGAAAATGAGATCAAAACAGATTCCCCTACCAGGCTATTATGTATTATTATATTCTACTTAATGCATAATAGTGTAATAAATATTATATTTTCTAGCTATACATCAGAGTAAATGAACTTTACACGTATGATGCAAAAAAAAAAAAACGTTTTCATTTGTCTAGTATTACGTGTGTACGATGACACATAAGTATGTATATAATTTAAAGTTGAGTCATTCTCGACCATCTACAATAATTATTATGTACTTTTGACATTGTTTGTTCAATTCCCAACTACAATTACTACTGTTATTATTATTGAATCCGACTTACACTGTTTTGATTTGTTGACTCATCTTTTTAAAGTTACTTTTAAGCATAGTACACATACATAATATTATGCACAAAGTATAAATATAATATAAAGTGTGTAAACAACACAAAACCTCAGCAAGAAAAACAGCAAACTTAATAAAAGTACAAAAGGTACCTGTGTGATATTTTTATCAACAAATTTTTAGTAAAGTAAATATAGTAATGACGTGAAAAGGTATCTATGTATATGTGTATTGTAAATATTAAACATCGATCGTCAAGGTCGTCACAAGGAAACCCTCAATCAAAATTTACACTAAATTTACACATTACACATTTATGTTTTTTTTTTTAGTCTGAAAACTTAACAAAACGCTGAAAACGCTGAATAATATTATATTATACGATACATATGATACACATTTACTGTCTCACAAGCTTTCGTTTTCAAACGGAAAGTGAATAAATTCATGGCAACTTTGTGTATAATGTATAACATCTGAAATATTATTATAAATAAAATATTGACTAAGGTTTTGCCTAAAAGAAGCACTGTTTTGCTCTGAGAATTTTTTGACTCTCTGTTGTTTTTAGGAAATTGAACAAATAAACAATGTCATAAAAGTACATACTTACTACGTCAGTAATGAAGAATGACCAACCATGAACCCTGCCTTGACTATGTTATGTGTAACAATAATTGAAAAAGTAAAAACTTACACGAAACAAATAAGGTTGAATATCAGGATAGGAGGTATCAAAAATTAGATCCACTTCTGATTGTGCGGGTATTTTGGGTAAATATTGCTGACGATTCATGACTTCAGCAATCAGAACAACTTTCTCTCCCACCAATTCTCCTAAGTTTTCTCGATTTGATTGACGCTCTAGATGAAGAAAAAACAAACAATAAACCAATACACATCACAGATTTAGATTGTTACACGCTTTAACCTATATTTAAACTATAATATTATAACAACTATGTATTGGTTTTATTGGTATAGATGTTATCACACAAACAAACACTTTAATCCAATATCCAAATCTACAACAAACTAAAAACTAAACACGCACAAAACTAGAAAATACGCAATATATCGTGTTAATTTCACCATTAACCATGCAAAATAACACAAACATGAGCTGGATTTCAAGTTGTTACAAAACTATAAACTATGCACTGTTTTTTTTTAATTCTGATGATATTTGTTGAATGTTGAATAAAATTCGTACCCATTTCACTTCGAATTGTCTTCACTTCAATTTCACACTTCCATACTTTGAAGAAGAACATAAAACAGAGAATACACATCATTAATCATGCTTTATAATAATCATGACAATTGATGTAAAAGCTATGTGAATGAGATAATTTTTTAGGTGTCATTGACTTACCTTCCCATGGAAGGCATTCTGGGGTAAATGGCCAATTAACTTTTTTCTTATTGTAAAATTCCAAAGAGATTGAACCTCGACGAACTCCATTGTCTGTTATATTCATAGGGTCTCTTATGGCTTGATCAAAAGCTTGTACATGTTGGTTCATAGTATTTGCCAAATGACTGGATGCACATCGTACCTATACAAACACAAAGTACAAAATAGATTACAAATCAATCGTCCCACTATCAAAACTTCTTTAGAGGTATAACAATTAGTGTAAACTCATTACTGATTTCATTAAAAAAAAGTATCATAATCAATAATTATCAATTATTATGAATAATATAAAATAACAAACAAAATGTAAAGAATTAAGTAGATTAAATAGAATAATGTTTTGTAAAAACGAGAGAAACGATTTTGAATCTTTTGATATCACTAAACGTTTAGATATTAGTCAAATGTTCTAAATATACATATCATGTACATAATACTAATTAATTAATTAACATACATAGGTAAGGTCGATGAAATCGCAATCAATATCTTCATATCCTATTGTTCCTATTGAGTATTTCCCCTCAGCGCGGTACTGAAACTTCCCCAAAGTTCTGTGGAACAGGATCGAATGGAAAATAGCATTAACAACTTCACTCACCTGATGAACTTCAGTCACCTAAAAAAATTACAATTAAAACAATTGGGATCAATTAATGAGAATTTCCTCTTTCCAATGAGTACAATTAAGTGTGTATAAAAATGAGAGATGAGAGTGAAAAATAAATGTTAGTAAAAAGGAAAAGGAGAACTTACAAAATCAAAACAGTTCGTTCTTGCATTCATTTTTAAACTGAACTAGCTCTCAGATGATAGGACTCAGTTTGTTATTCTTTTTTCCTTCGTATTTAAAACACTGTTGCTGGACTCTTGTCTCGACTTTTTAGAATTTTGACTAGTTCATCAAGTCCCTTAATCCACTTTGGGAAAAATTGAAAAAAATTATCTAACAATTTTCAACCCATTACAAATCTCTCATAGGCTAATAGGAGTTGAAAGAGTATTCAAATTTTGATTTTGAAAACCTTTTTAAAAACATTTTAATTTGACTAAAAAGGAGAACTGTACAAAATCTGTTAAAAGTTGGAGGTGAACAGCTACCAAAATATTGGATACTCCAGTGTACCTTGACGACAAAGTACATGGATGTGATGGGAGAATATTTCATAGGAGATATTTCAAAATTAAACTTGTTTAAGCTGCACAACTCTCTCATTCAAGTTTCATCCTGTACTAATAGATGGTATTTGAAACTAACCAAAACTAAAAGTGTGAAACACACAAAGATGAAACAAGACGTTTTTTCATCAGGAAATACTAGTAATATAATAGTAAGTAAGTGCTTAATAAGTAATAGACAGAGATAAACAGAGAGATAGAACTAGACAGAGAGACGCAATTGGTTTTTTCAAGGTTTAATTTTTTCCGTTCTTTTTTGGACAAAGTCTCCCTTGAGGCATAAAATAGAACAAGAGTAGAATAATCATATTCTGATAATCATATGCTGATAATCATTGTCCTTTATCCTTTATATAGTTCGTTTAATGCGCAAATACAAATACCATAATATAACATGCAGTAATATCACTATGTTAATAATAGTTCTAACTTTAGAATTCAGAATGAAATGACGAGAGGAGGAGCGAAAATCTCGAGTCGCAAAAACACTAATTATTACATGATACTTTGAAACTGCTAAGCTTAATACGGTTTGACACATCTTTCTTCAAAGAAACTGAGCAGAATAATTCTTATTATTATCATAAATAGCTAGTCAAAGTTACTAAATATGATTGCCTAGTGTTTAGATATTATAATGATTCAGTTACGTATTCATGTATCATATTCATAAATAATTGGGCTGACCACAAGAAAGAAAAGTGAGCAAACCAATGATTTAGAAAATACTTCCCTATATATAAAGCCAGGTGGCTGTAGTCATAACACGAATCTGATTTTCTCCTGGGTTTTATAATCCTCACTTGCTTGAGTCATAAAATGTAAATTTTTAGTCTCAACTGAACCGCACACGAAGAATATTCCTGATTATATATACCGTGTGGTAAAAAGTTATAACTTATAAACATATTATACGCATAATATATTTGTACTATATGTACTATGCACCACACATCATGTATTAAGTAAGTGGAGAAGAGTCTGCATAGAAATAATCATTATTATTACTCAATTTGGGTACTTGCATTTTATTAAATAATAATGATATGATATGGGATTTTATAGCAACTTTAATGTTTCAAGTAAAAAATATACAACTGGGAAAAGGTAAAGGAGCTAAGAATTCCAGTCAAATAAGAAGAAGACTTTATTCTTGACTCATTTAAACTTTCTGAATTCTCAATAATGATGGATGGTTAAGCACTTGATAATACTTGATATGCCATATTCGATATTCGATAGCATCATCAATCGTTGTATTAGGTATTAGGTACCCTTAGATCTTAGATCCCTAGAATGAATGCATAATATACAGTAATATATATAATACACTTAGTATATGTGAACTCCAAGTTGGTACATTTTCCTAAAGAGAGACGTAAACGAAATGTACATAAGTAAGTATTTATGTACGTATCGGATAGCATACTTTTTACCCTGATCAACTACAATTATTGATATCTGAACTCTAGACCGTAAAAAGGTGTTTAAAGAGAAAGAAATTAGACTTTGCCGACATTATTTTTATGACTACACCACTAACTATTAACTCTAAACTTTAACCACTAACAAAAGCCAGTCCGTTCTGTTTCTGTCTTTTTCTTTAGTATTATGGACAGGACTTTTTTAATCTAGTCGCCTTAGTTAGAAGCTCTAACTCTATCAAGATTCGATTCATTATAATTGCACATACCAATAAATAGTGTTGTAGTAATATGTTATTGTACTGTATGGATGTATCTAATATGGTTTAAGTAATGAGGAACTTTTCACTTCGATTCTGCGTTCAGTAAATGGTAATGGAGAGAAGAGAAAATTTCTGCATAAATTGTGATTCACACATTCGTGCACGTTTCTATAAACAACATTACGGCATTAACTACAATATATATTATTACTATGTATCAGTTATCAGTTACCAATATTCTTGTACCTAAAGTTTCTTTAGGATTACATACATATTATAAACAAAGCTTTCACAACTTCAAATCGTGACTCTCATTCACTCAAAAAGTAAATAGCATTTATTGTAGCTATTATTATTTAGTCTGCACGTAAAAAGCACTGTCCAATGTACCTGATTTGCAATATTGAAATTTCAATGCACGTGATTAACTAAACAAGAATGTTCATGTTATAATAATTTGTGTAAATATCCTAATAGAGAGAGCAAGAGAGGACTAAAATTACCATTTACCATTTACACGACTTCATACGATAATGTTGTTCAAAATGTCTAGTGTCTATCTCCATTATCAGTCATCCACATCTAGTACACTGTATCATTTATATATTATGGCTCATTGAAGTTGTTCTTTGTCTTTCGTACATTTATAGTTTGTAATATAGCAATGATTTAGTCTAAATTGTAAATTGTACCTTTGTCTATAGTCTATCAACTATAAGGATATACACAATAAACCAATAAACACTTTTTGAAATCTTTGATTCATTTTGCAACATAAAAACATAATAAAAGTCTGAATCATTAATCGTCGTCGGTGGTCACTGATTGAATACTTCATTTTTACACTTTAACTCCTGTATTTTGATTTTATTGCTGTCATTTCAGCTATATTATTGTTACCAGCATTCATTATTCATGATTCATTATCATTGCAACCACACGTAATTCTGATGAAAATAAATTTACATTCTACATCTTCTACTTGTACCTTATTACACTTTATATTCAAACAACAATTATTATTATTATTATTATAAATGAACTTCCAAGTATGAATTTCATTTTTATTCAGACAGGTATTTAGTATTTAGCTATAATAACCATTTAGTTGTCTGTCCACCCCATAGAAATTAATAAGTCCTTTGCTCTGTTTTCTGTTTTCAGTCTGTAATATTTCTCTTCATGGTACAGCAGAAAACTTAGCTTTTATTTTGCATGTACAATATACAGCAGGATAAAAGGATATAGGATACTATAATAGACAATAATATTATTATGACAATACTACAGTCTACAAAGATACCGAAGATTAAGATGTACATCTTATTATTTGTACGAACGAACAAGTTACAGGTTATTTACTCCCTTCAACCTTTTTGTTCAAGATCTACTGTAGAATTTATAAAGAATCCAATTACAATTGAGACAAAACAAAAAAACAAACAACAAAGTCAAAAAAAGTTTTGAATTTCTTTCTTTGTAATGAGAAAATAAGGCAACATAATATTATTATAATTCCGCAAGTAAATAAATATTTCAATTTGCAAAGTTTGTGCTTTGGACATTGTATAAGAATAATAAGAATAATAATATTACATGAGTAATAAAAGTACTAAACGCATGATATCGTACTGAATAATATTTATATGTGATATTATTCAGTGTGTTAAAAGTATGTTAATAATGTGGACAAATAAATTGACTTTTCCTTTATCTAGTTTTATTTGGCATTTGGTCACTCTTGTTTCTTGTTGCTTAATTTACACATTTTCCTTTCTCTAATAAACACAACATACATATTTTAGACTACAAATCTACATTATACTTTATACCTTATACCACATACAATTTTTGTGTATAATTTATTATGAGTACTTGATCGAGAAAGTCAAAATTGATTTAATTTAGTCAGTGTTATGTGTAATCTCTCTCATACTCCATATTCTAAAGTCTAAACGCCATACACTAATATAGATAATGTAATCATGCAGTTGGAAGTTGGAAAATAGTCTATAAGTAAGTGGTGTGATACAAAGTATAAACTGAAATGAAAATACATACTGTGCTAATGTACATAGCGTATAATATATCATGTATCGTATAATTCGTAAATCGTAAAATGCATGTCTAAAATAAAATGAGATGAGAGAAGCTTCTCTCTAGTTTCTTGAATCGTGAGCTTATTTATTATTCTCTACATTCTACATTACATGAGATGGGTCGAATTAAGATAATTTCGTTAAGCTTTTAGCACCTCATCGTCTTTTGAGTTTTGACTATAGAGCAAAAGTTTTTTTTACTTGTCTTGTTGATAAAGTGAGCGGGTTTGACTTTTGACTAAATACTAAATGTAAGAAGACTTTTTGAAGACAAAGAAAGATGAATGATGGATATATACATATGTAGTCGAGATTCATTTCATACATTATATAAACATTAAACATACAATTCAATTTAATTTAACATGACTCAACAATGTGTTCAGTGTTCATTGTTCATGTTCTTTAAAAAGTAGATGTCTGCAGTTGGATAATATTGTAGATTGTAGACAGTAAAAAGACAGACGCGTGTCAAGTTTTCTCAGTGTCAAAATGTTGTTAATCCTACATTATGTAATACGTAGTGTATAAAGTATAAAGTATAATATTACGTCCTAATGGCATAAAATCTAACAAGTATAAAGTGTACAGCATACAAGTACATTTCAGATTTCAAACCGTATGTTGCATGTCAATTTGATATTTGAGAAAATGAAAATGTATAGCGGCATATTATCCATTTATTTATGACCATTATCACTTCACGAGTACGTAGATTTCATTGTGCTGAGAAAAGGGCTTCTTAGTTTTCTCAGTTCTTAATGTAAGTAGTAAGTAAGGTGCTATAATATTACATGTACGTTGAACATTTGAACATTGCTCTTCCTCCCGTCTCCCGACTTGTTCATCTTTCATCTCTGATTCTGCTCCCTTGCTAATAGCTAATAGTCTCCCTCATCCATCTATCCATCCATCCATTCAAAATAATTATATTAGCTTCTCTCACAACAATCTTCACTCCTTTCAATTTATATATCATGTATTATTTATGTTGTTATTGTTGTTGTTGTTGTAATAAAGAGACAGGATATCATGTATTTACACAACTTTGTCTCTATATTATACTGTATACATTGTATTATGTCTAAAAACTAAAAAGTTGTCCATTACTTCACGATATCATACCTAATACCTAATGGTTAATGGTTGGTGTAGAACAGAGAACAGAGCGAGAAATGGAGAACACCTTTTATCTCTCTCTTGCTCTTGTCAAGAATTCCGATTGTGTAATTAAAAACAAAGAAAGGTGTGCGTACACACATTTCATTTTATTTCATTTCATTTTGTTGTATTTACTCTTAAATGTACAATGTCCATTGTCCATTGTGCATCTTACATCTTGTTCTGCTTGGCTAAATTTACTGTTTCATCTCGTTTTAGTAAGTACTGGAAAATGTTTGTACACGTGTAAACTATCCGAAGAGTCTGAGAAGAGTAGCTATATATATACAATCATACATGGTTTTCAACTATACATCAAATGTCTCAAGAATCGAGAAGAGAGAATCATGATAAAACATGAACACAGACACAATTTCTATCATGTACTCCCTAAAAGCTGATTTAACTCAAGAAAATGTTATGTAATGAAGATGAAAGGATCAGATAACATGAAATGAGAAATTACTTTTAATAGGCGGCATCAAGAATCAAGAGTCAAGAGTGATGCAATGTGCCACATCACACAAACACTCACTTTTCTACTTACTACCCGGTCGTCATAATTCATAATTGAATCCAATGTTTGCCCTATCCAACAACGTCATTCAATTATACTATTCACATCTTTGAAGATTCACAATTCACACATAGATGTTCCTTGAAAAGTTACCAAAAGTCGCCATGATTTTTCATGTTTAGTTTCTTTACTTTTGAAATTTGAAAGTACATACAGGATTCAACTAATTGAGAAAATTGAAACCTATAGCTTTACTAAACAGAAAATATCTGGGATTTCTCAATTTCCCTATATAAAAAATATCCGTCTATATAGTTTATAGACTATAGAGAATAGAAAGGAATGGTATCAAAGTTTCCGTGTTTTTTTCTACAAAAAATACATTATTATTATTTTTGTGGAATTTTTAGCAATTAAATGTTGAGTATTGAAAACGAATGTTGCACTCTCGTACACATGAACAAGAATTAATTCAGTTCTTTATCTACTGAATTTATAATTATAATATTATGAACAATTCAAGTTATGATTCTTATCTTTATAATCTAATACGAATTAAATTGAATAAAAGACGAGAAACATGGTTGAAAAATAGTTTCCGTATTGTATACTGGATTGAGTGTTGAGTCCTAAGTTATGTTGAATAATCTATAATCTATTGATAGAGAACTATTTCGTAATTCGTTGTGTAATTATTATGCACTGATAAGCAATCATGTAATACACGACTATTCCAGTAATGTGACCAAATTTATGGATTTAATTTGTCGAGAAAGTTGAAAGTTGAATATTAATTACGTAGATTAACAACTCGATCTGGAATCTGGAACTGACCAAATGTGGAGTACTAAAAGTATGTATATAAAAAAATGACCACCGACTGGTTTTTGAAATTCCGTATCGTGTAAAATAATAATAATATTATTTTTGATGATTAACTTCTGCATTTCAATTACAAATACTATGCTTCGCAAATTTGTCCTGTACTTTATACGAAGTCTCTCGTAGTATTACGACATTGTTACTAGTTACTAGACGTAATAATAATAATAATAATTAATATTAACTCACACTTGTACCAATTATTATTATTATAATTGTAAAGGAAGAAAAGAAATGAAAACCTAGAAGCTAGACTTTGAGTTTTGTGGTTAGTGAAGTTTCCGTGTCCATTTTATATGATGATACGTTATATAATAATATATATTATGTATTGAACAACTAATACTTGATACTGAAAACTGAAACAAGTGCACATGTAACATGTATATAAGTAAGTTGTCACAGCAGACTAACCATAGACAATGAACCAACCGCTACATACATAGTATATAATATAATATATTGTGTGCATTATTGTATTATATTCCTGTACATTGTTCAGGATTCAGGATGGATTAAATCCTAATATTATACATTATACTGATATTATGTTATGTTATGCATTATCATCCAACTGATTGAATTTCAAAAGATCACACAGAAAACGCAGAATGTGGAAAGAGGAAAATGAAAAGTACTGCAGATAATTACTATTTCCCTATACATTATCTATTATTATACCGTGGTTAATAGATTGAATTCTAAATTCCAAATACGCACCACCTTTGACTCGGATGATGAGTACTGAGTATTGACTATAGCATGTTCAAGTGGAGTTGGAATTGGAATAGTCAACTATCAGTGCTGTATATTGTGTATTGTACGTATTTGATCTGAGCTGATCATGATAATATAATAATCCTTCACTTCCTCTTTGATCTTGGAGACTACTGGAATGACTGGAATCTGAGCTGATTCAAAAGCCAAGACTTCTCTTTCAAGTACATGGATTGTTTAAAAAAATAAGATATTTAATAGGTACGTAACCAACATAAAACACAGGATAAGGATTGACTCGCTTGTGCTATATGTTCAATGCTCTGCATGTAGAGTGTAGACAAAAGAAGCTTGACATGCTCATATAAAATCTACATACCAGACATTCTAACTGAAATGACCCAATGTGGGAAGCGTATTTTAATTTAATATTTTTGAGTTGGCAGTCTTTTAGGATAAATTGAGTTTAGTAAATATGCAAATTTTCAAGTCTTAGAAACCTCCCGTTTGGGAATGGGCGAATTTTAAGTTTTCAAGTCTACACATCCGCCATTTCCACATTTTTCAACTTTTTTGAGTTTTTCCAACGGATTATGATAGAATGGCATATTTCTAGGAACCTATCTTAAAACTTTCTCAAAAACTCAAAAAACACGCTTTTTGTGCGGGTTTGAAAAAAAATGCCTTCACGAAAAAACCGCCAACTTTCGGCGTCTCTGTAGCTGCGGGTTTTGTATTTTGACAAACGAAAACCATTTTATCTTGTAGAACAAGCCAGTCTGAGAAGATTTGGTACAAAACATTTTTTAGTTCAAGGCTTTATAAGCTCATACATCCAAATCAAAAATCTTAGAAGCGCAAAACAGTAAAACTAAGATTTTTGATTTGGATGTATGAGCTTATAAAGCCTCGAACTAAAAAATGTTTTGTACCAAATTTACTCAGACTGGCTTGTTCTACAAGATAAAATGATTTTCGTTTGCCAAAATACAAAACCCGCAGTTACAGAGGACAGAGGACGCCCAAAGTTGGCGGTTTTTTCGTGAAAACATTTTTTTTCAAACCCGCACAAAAAGCGTGTTTTTTGAGTTTTTGAAAAAAGATAAAGAACAGACACCCGAAATACGTTATTCTATCATAATCCGTTGGAAAAACTCAAAAAAGTTGAAAAATGTGGAAATTATGGATGTACGGACTTGAAAACTTAAAATTCGCCCGACTCCCAAACGGGAGGTTTCTAAGACTTGAAAATTTGCATATTTACTAAACTCAATTTATCCTACAAGACTGCCAACTCAAAAACATTTTTTAAAACAACCCGTTCCACATTGGGTCATTTCAGTTATAATGTCTGTTATGTTTGTGGTTATTGTAAATCGTGAAAGTGTGCGTTGTATTTACGTAGATTATGTATTTAAATTATTAAGTTATGTATAAAAGCAATCCAATCCTATGTTTTTACTTTCACTGTTCGCGAGGATTACTTACTTTCTTATTGCACAGTACCAGAAAGCAAAGATATCTACAATCTATACAGAATGAAATTCATGTAGAGATAAGTATATAGGTTTATCATCTAATAATATATATATTTCTATGTGTACCAAGTATAGGAAAACGTTCCAGTTTTAGCAAGTGATAATTAGTTGTTAGACTCTGAATAATTATGACGTGTACAGGTACATAGACAATAGACAGCCATATTATATATTAGACATGATTGTACAATTGATGGTCTATTGCTATTTGATATTTGATAGTGTTACATGATGAAATACGTATATTTTTAGCATAATATGCATTATACACACATATAGTACATTTGATTATTTGCACGTATTTTTCAAGAAACTGAATATGTATAATATCTTAATATAAAACACGTATTACGGATTCACCTTCTGACTTAAAAGATGAGACGTTTCAGTTAAACAGTGGCATTGAAAACAGTTTAAATATCTCGTATCTTCACAATGCTCGGGTTGTCTTAGGTTGCAGCCAACCTGACGTTGTAGCTAAAACTACTTCAAAAGTATTTATGCATTATGCAAGTGCATAATTGTCAAGGGTGTAAGGTATAACATGTTGCATATATACTCTGAATTTTCAACGGTATCTCCAATCTCCAAGTATTTTTGTATGTAACATAAAAAAGACTCAACTTACTGATTTACATTTTACGTATTACACATGTCAAACGTAAAAGGAGAAAGCAAAGTTGGATGTGACGTGCGACGTGTATTCCGTATTCCATATAATTCCGTAATTTTTCGGTCATTTAAATATACCCAAATATTTTCAATCATGACTTTTGTATACTCAAACTCTTTTTTGTTGAAATATTTAAATGGAATTTTAAGTTATACAATTTATGCGTTGTGCATGTACTTTACTTGAATTGAATTGAATAATAATAAGTCACAAAAACATTTATGAACGTATTATGTAGATATTTAAAAGAAAGATGCAAAATCAAGTGTCAAGTGTAAAATGAAAATGGTACACACGGAACTGTTGGTTTTTATGCAAACAAAACACCCAAACAAATTACGACATGTAAATATATGTATGTAGTTACATTGTGTACTTAGAGTAGGAATTATTATTATTATCATTATTGTATTATCTACACTTTTTACTATAATTAATATACATATGCAAACATGAAGATTAAAAAATACATTTAATATTTATGTAACAACGCAATGAAACGACGATGAGGAATGAGATACTAATATATAGTAGATTGATCTAGTTGTTTTTTGTGTTGTATTTTATTTACTGTGTGCATTGAGCATTGTGCAAATGAATATTGAGTATTGATACGTTTTAAAGTTTAGATAGACATATAAACAAACAAACAGAGTACATGAGATGATACCGATCCGAGCGAATGAATCACCTGAATAAAAAGAAACATAATAGCATTAATAACAACTGTAACTAACTATATGAAATATTGTAATCTAAAAAAATAATATAATATATACTTTTACTAAATACAACATATTATTATATAAAAAAAATATATATATAAATAAAAACATTCATGTATTATGTATTATAATAGTATCATGTGTAATGTGTACAGTGTACACGCACCTTTTGCTTTGACTACATTTTCTTCTGCGTGTACAGTGTACACATTACATACCTGTGTGCATATATTCTTGCATGATAATAACTTGGAAAAGTGATGTAAAACATTCATGTATTATCTCTACTTACATACTTTACGAATGATTTAGAGGGAATGAATCTCGCCCAAAAGACGAAAGATGGGTAGTCACACTCACACCTTCAAACCCAGCCATCCGGATTTTTTTTGTTCACCAAAAATAATGTGGTAGCACGTGTAACTGAGTAGTTAATTATTAATGTATAAACATGTAGAAATGTTTCCCGACTCCTTTTTATCTTTATGTACAGATATAAGTATACGTATGCATGGGTCTGCGTAACGGAACACTGTAAAATGGGTACATAGTACATGCATCTAACATACGTATGTTACAAGTTGCTCAATTTGACTGCTCAGTATTAGCCAGCCATCATTCACAATCCAAAATCTAAACTGTCTACGAGTAAGTAAGTGAGTAGTAAGTACGGTGTACGCGGTTGTTCTAACATTCTACAACACATATGGATAGAGTCATTCATTCATTCATTCCGTTTATTATAATGTATATTGACATACTTTACACAGAGATACACGAAACCAGTAGTGGTGATGGTTGTGGTAGAATCTATAATCTGCACTTGTACACATATATATCTATAGACTAGACTAGACGGTATAACGGGGTATATATCCTATATCCCTATGACACATGTTGCAGAGAACAACACAAAAAAAGTACATTGAGACTTTCTTCAATGCACACACAAACGCACAGACACACACACATGAATGTGTGTTTACGCACATTCTAGTATGTGCTAGTATAATATACATATTATGGTGCATCCCATGCATTGTTCAAGTACACATTACACAGGCATGTATGTATAATGTATAGATGTGGTTATGAAAACAGGAGGAAATAAAAAGATAAAACATGTCAGTGGCCTCAGCACAGAACGCAGATGGTCCTTTTTAGGTCAACTTTTGAGAAAAGTTAGCGCATAGCCTGCCGGGAATATTAAATCTCTTACCCTCTCACTCTCACTCTCTAAGGTCACCGGCGAAATCAAGCATGATTAAGGGAGAGGGAGAGAGAACGCGCCGGCAACTCCACACAATAACAGATACACACACACACACACTATGCACTTAGGACTGTAAAACATATGATGTCTACTTGTCTAGATAGGTACATAATAATATAATATTATATACCATACACTTACTTATACTATGTTGTATGTATTGTGAATGCTTCATCTGTCAACATTAAACTGATAAAGGAGAATAGTTTCCATGCTTTACACTATGTTATATATACTCGACACAACAGCTACTACAACACTTGTGTACTATTTGTTTATGTACATGTTACATGCATGTGCATAAATGTAGATTGTATGTATGTATGAAGGTTGAAGCTGTAGCTACTGTACCTTCTCAATGAAATCTGTTTTGATGCAGGAACTGTCAAAAGGAGAATTGATGGAATTCCATTGGATGCACGTGGATGTGGAATGTGGATGATGCCTATTTTATGCATCCGTTTACACTTTCCTTTTGCTTTCAGTATACTTTATTGTGCATACAATTTCATTTCAACCATACACAATATATTATATAAAATCTAGTTGCATATTGATTCTCCACAACAAGTATCGAGATATTCGTTGTGGTTAGCTAAAAAAGAACACGATGACATGGAAAATTTATAATCACAAACGGCGAAAGTTAACTTTACTACAAAGAAAACAAAAATGAGTCGAGAATCAACAGCAACTTTCACTCTAATCTACACGGGAAAGCAGAAACGCGTGTATGTGTGTAGCATGGAATTTTCGGTATATTATTATTATGACACATGAAACATATTATATAAAAATCTGAAGTCCATTATGAACAAATATTATATATTATGTAATACGCCTAGGTAAATCAGCAAATATATAAGGAATTCAACACGGTTCTTGTAAAAAAGGAGCTCGATTCTCTTTTACCACTAAAATCGGACACCAAAAAGAAATCATGTAGCTATTTTCTATTTTATTACATTATTTATATGGTTTTATTTGGAGATGTAGTAATATAATTCTTATTCTTATGAAATATTTAATTATAACACCCTGGATTAGTTGTTTGTATCACCTATGCCCCTGCATAATACAAAATTGACGATGGAAAAAATGATAAGAAAAGAAAAATAATATTTCAGTAAAAGTCATAATTTATAATAGATAATACAGGCGTATTGTTATCATCGTTTATGCTTTTTTTATTTATCAGTTATATTGTTGGTACCACCAACATTTGGTAATAATAATTGTTGAATAACTAGGATATATAGTGTATCATCATAAATCATAATAGCAATAATAATTACGAATAAGAATGGCTTGTAATACGCACATATGTTACGCAGATAGTATTACTACACATGTATGTATTATGTATACATTATACATACTTAATGGGATATGGATAGGGATTCCAGAATTTTGAAAATTATGTCTTTAGGAATAAATTGTTGCATCAAGTAGTGGGTTTTTAAGTCAACGTTTTGATTGGATGTATATAATACGTTGTAATACAATAATAATATCAAAGTATTATATAATAATAATATATTATGTATTGTTACTATTCATTCATTCATTCATACACTTTTGACCATTTTCCTTCACAGTTTTCACAACAAATATTATGTAAACATCATAATCATTATAATATATTTTACAACATTATACTAGACAATGTATGAATATTAATAACCACGTTTATGAATGTTAGATTACCCATAAAATGTGTCATACATGTAAATTGGAAAAAAAGTTTTTTTTGTTATGGTTAATTAAAATAACTACACATAATATTATTATTATATTTGAGTTCCAATCCGTGAACTATTTAGCTACACAATAAAAAGTTTGACATTTTTTTTTCACTGTCACTGACTGCAAAAAAAAATCAATCTTTTTCGCATTTCTTATAATACATTATTTTACGATAATGTCAAATTTCAATATTCTGAATTTATATTACAGTGTGCATTCATAAATAAACGAATTCTGCAGATTTTTCTGTGTTCAACGATCCTATAGTTTATAATATACCGAATATCACCTAAAACCCCAATTTCCATTCCATCCTCAATTAAAGGACTCTTCTTCATCTTCCTCCACTCTCCAGTTCTATCCTATTACGCACAAAAACTTATTGAATGCAAAAATACATAGATCTAATAATGTTATAATCTACATAATTTCTTTTAAGTTGACTGTTTCTTGGCGAGTGCCTGTCAAAGTAAAAACAAATCATACTAAAATTTTAAAAGACAAGTGCAAAAAAAATTGCATATAATATATAGGCAATACTGTATGCCGAAAAAATTATTAATCAATAATAAATAGCAAATGGTAAGTAATTGTTTGTAATATTACAGTGTTTTAGATTCATATTTAATAGCATCAAACTACAATATTTATTTCATAATACGAAGCGGAGAGTGATGTATATAGTTTATGTGATATATATATAGAATTGAAACAATATCATGATTAGTTCTTCATCATCTTTAATTGCATCGTAGTACATTCTACACATAATTGTAAATTAGAATGTTTTTCAAAAACGGTAATTCAATAACATTGAATAGAGTTATATTGTATAGTTATCCTGATTTTTTTAAATTATAAAATGTTAATGACGATAATCGTAATATTTTTTTTTATCCTTTTCGTTTTTTTCCCTCCTTTTACTCATATATCATATATCATATACATTTTAAAATTACGTTTTATTTTCTTCATTACTTTTAACTAAAATGTAATGATAAATATAGATCATCGATGAAACGTCAAGGTTTACTTTATGTTTCTAGAAATTAAAGAATGTGTATAATATTGTAATTTACTACATAATACATAATACTATCTACAACTGTCGATCTTACGTAATGTACTTATAATGACATATTTTATACATTTGTGTATTTTAACTATATATCTATGTATACTCGTTTTATTATATACGCACAATATATATATTTATAAAGTAAAAAATGGTGTAAATACGGTGATGATATTATATGATTTATAATGTATAATAGTGTTTTCAAAAGGTTAGAGAAAGAATTGGAACCTTCCCATATATATTGTATCAACCAAGTAACCGTATTATGAATATTTTTTATAATAGTATCTACCTATTATATCGAAATTAAAATACGCATTACCATATACACTGTTTTGTGTGTACACACTACACATATCAGTATCAGCATTTCTTTTTTCAATACCACATACATTCGGAAATGTATGTTTAAAATATTTAGATATTAATAATAATCCATCAAAGAGTTTAATTATTATATAATATATTACTATTATTATTATACATTATAGGTTTTTACTTTACCTTTACAAGTTTATCCAAAAACGCGATGATGATGAATATGATGATTATGCCCAAACGGAAAACGCATACATATAAATGTATGTATTTATACATTGAAGATTGTGGAGCGATTCGTCTGTCGTCTTGTTTTCCCATTAGTATTGTAACTTGCATGTATTATATAGCTGGTTTTTTCAAATATCAAATCAACTTTTGATTTGTATGTATATTATTAATTATTATACTTACTATCAATTTACATTTTATGTAGGCTTTAAATTGTTTCATTTTCTTCCTTTCATATGTTTCTTTTTCTTTTTAAAAAAAAAACAAACTTATTCTCTGTCTTGGGTGTTTCTATTTATATCTTTGAATCCAGTATTTTTTTAATACAATATTGTATTTGTAGTGTGTATAATAGATTTATTTATATATATAAATAAAGTGTATAATATATTATATTATGTGTGTGTTAAAAATCAGTCGTCTAATTTCGGTCGTTTTGTTTGTGGACAATCATCATTTTGATCCTCAGGAATAGTTGTAGTGGTAGAAGTAGCTTCACTTTCTTGTTCATTAATTCCATTTGATTTGGTGGTAATGTTGTTGGTGTTTACTGCTTCTTCACCTTCTTGTTTATCTTTATTAATAGTAGAAGTAGAAAGATCCTCTGCTGAATCTGCTGAATTTTCTACTACCGCATTATTAACGTTTTGTTCTTGTTGATCAGTATTATCATTTATTTGGTCATTGTTGTTGTTGGTACCAGTGGAAGAGGGCAACTGTTTCTCTTGGACTTGATCTGTAGTAAAGGTATTATTGTTAGTTCCACTAACCACATCATTATCTGTTGAATTACTATCATTCACATCTTTATTTGATGAGGAGACATTTACTACATTATCCTGTGCATCTTCATTTGTCATGAATGATGACGACTGTTCAAGGTCATAATTATTCACAGAATTGGAGTCGCCACCTTTTTTAAATAAATAAAATTATCGGAACAATATAAAAATATGTTACATGATACATATATTTTTGGTTCAATGATGTAAATGTACATAAACATGTAATTATAGGAAAATAAAAACATGTATAGTATATAGTAGATGATTAATAATGATTTTTATATTATTATTTGTTCTTAATTAATTTCTTAATTACCTGAGTCATGATTAAATATAATTTCTTTTGAATCAGACGACATTGTGGATCCTAGAGAATCCTCTTGAGGTGGAATGGTATCATCGGGCATGTCTTGTAAAAGTACAGGTTTATAGGTAAGTAGAATATGATGAGTCCATAAAGCCAATTCAACTTGATGTGGATTCCATTCTTCTGGGCCTCCTAAACGTATTACAGCTTGTTGTATGTGCTGGAATTGAGAGTCAACATATTATTATTATTACACTATAGTTTATCTATCACAATATTGAGTTATTTTTTTAATAATAGTAAAGGAGCCATGCAAGTAAAATTACCTTTAACATTTCAAGATATTCTTGTAGTGTATAGTCAATTCCTTCAATTTCAGGGACAGCTGTACATAAATGTTTAATAAAACAAAAGAAAAATATCACGTATTTATTTATATTAAATCAAAATCTGTAATGAATAATGATTTATTTATTTATACTCTTTTCATGATATTGTATAAAATATTTGTAGAAACCTATAAAATGTACATCATACTAAACGTATATAATTATACTAATTATAGTAATCATAATAATTATTGACTTATTACCGGCAAGACATTCATCTGCCATGAATGCTGCTCTTTCTGGAGCAGCAGCGGTAATAATCGCGGAAGCAGTAGCTGGTCCAATTCCTTTAAGGTTACACAGATACTGAATTGATGCACCCAAATCATCTTTTTTAAAGAGAGCCCTAAATGCTTTTCTAGACTCTGTTTCAACAACACGTGGAGAGTTCATAGTAACCAACTCCTTGAGTCGTGGACGAAATTTTCCTCGTGCTAATTTCCATTTCATGGTTGTCACCAATTCATCATGAATTATATGTGGATCTTTACCTCGTGCTTTGATTTTTGAAGGAAATTCCTTTTGATACCTACAATTATTATTATCATATGGTAAAAAGAAATGTGCTAATGAGTTGACAAGATTTTATTACGTTAAAAAAGTTTGACCACAATCATTAGAATCATAAAATTGTTGTCATTTACAACTTATCATTTCGTATAACCTATAACGTTTATGTATTTAAGTGTAAGAAACTGAATGCGTTTATATATATAATTTATCTATTACATACCACTGATCAAGTCGGATGAGCTCTTGAGGTCTTTTAGATTTTGATTCAGCTTTCAGTCGAAGTGCTTCATCATAGAAACTGAGGACGAACCTACATAGATAAATATTATAGTATAAGACAACAATAAACAGAACATTAGTATAATATTATAGATTATAGGTTAACATTTTATTCTATTTGTATTTTGTATATATGTACAAACTTTTATGGCATATACTTAATACTTATATGTCATTATATACTTTTACATAATATGAAAATGTGAATATTTAGAATTAATTATTCTACTACTAACAATGATTGTTAACATTGTTATTAATTAATTCTATAACATTTAATACTTAATCACAAATCATATCATTTGTGTGTGTGCATACCGGAATTGTGAACTGGATCCTTTATTTAAAAATGCGGCTGTCGTTATCTCGCTCATGTTGTTAGTGTTGACAATTGACAATGATTTTTTATATTTTATATTAAATATATAGGTATTAATGAGCCTATTTCGTATTTACAGCATCTAGTGGTGAATTTCGTGAACTGTGTACTTACTTACATATTAACACATATGTACATGACATGGAAAAAGATAGATCAAAAAAGTTTTTA